>JBBPDH010000037.1:15604778-15609778 GCA_037974565.1 Clupeocharax schoutedeni
GGAAGAGAGAGCCAGGGAGGGAGATAGTCAAGACACAACGAGAGAAAAAAATGTACACAAATGTCTCCATAAATATAGTTTATATGTTTAGTATTTGAAGTCTACTACTTTCAGTTTTGTATGATTATGCAGCTTCCAGGTATGATGCACTTAATTGTCTGTTTATTGTCTATAAAAAGGCTTTACATTGTCCAGTTACATTGTTACATTCTCCAGGGTCACAGACTATAAAGGCAAATCTGTTTATTACTTAAGAACCCGACACAATTTGAGGGATGACGTGGTATGATACTAATTTTGATTTAATGAATAAAGGCAAAATTCTAATTTTAAAAATCTAAGAGATTTCACAGGTACAGAAGCCTGACCTGGATTAAATATAGCTGTATAGAAAAGTGCAAACAATGCCGTGTTTTTATGATTTTCTACAGATATTAATGCACCAGTTTTATTTATTTAATTTTGCATGTTTGCTTTATCATTTCACCAATATATTTACAAAACATTAAGGACTTAAAGGCATTATCTGCAGAGGATGTCCAATTATATACACTTTGAAAATCAACAAAAACATTTACTCACTTAACAAGATATTCCATTATTTCACCATGGTGCCGAAAAGTTTGCATATTACTACAAAAAATCTCATGTAATTATTCAAAAATCTCATGTAACTATTCAAAACCGCAGAACATTGCCAATTTTTTATCTGTTTTTATACTGTACCCTCAGCAAATGTCATGTCTGCTTTGCTACAGACCCTGTGCTCTACAAAATGATCCATTTAGTGTTTAGTGAAGAATGATGCCCCTCTGGCAAAGCACTCTTTTTTGGGACCGACCCCTCCCTCCCTACTTCCCTGATTAAATATTGAAAGCCTGCATCTCATTGTGCTCGCATGAAAGGCGAATGAGTATGATCTTAGAGAGAGAAAGAGAGAGAGAGAGAGAGAGCGCAATGTCAAAATCTCATTAAGCCTAATAAAACACTGCCTCGTGGCACCAGCTGGGCTCCAGCTTAAGACTAATCCTCACACACACACGCACACACACACACACACACACACACACACACACACACACCTACACACACACACAGCCGTACATTACATACAAACAGGACCTAAAGTGATAAATGTGCTTCTATGACATACACATTCGCTCAGGCTCCTTTTTGTCAAATTTACACCACGGATGCACAAGCCTTTAACACCTTTCCGCATAGTGTGAGTCTAGTACTGCCATGGCAACAGCCACAGTGGCGGAACATAAATGAGAGAGAGAGAGAGAGAGAGAGAGAGAGATTAAAAACATAGGGGACAAAAAGAGCGAAAGAGAAACACAAGGGGTTATGTCTCTAGAGAGACCGCTCTCTCCCCAGAGGCATTCAAACCCACCGCTATCGGCCATAACCCCCTCATTAGTGAGCTGTTCCTCTGCTGGTATTACAAGGAGATTTATACGGGGGCTCCCCCCTCCGTCTACAAGCTCCAGTGACCTGCCGCGCATCCTAATAGACGCATTCACACACACCCACACGCCCGCCGCACGTGCCACGTCTGGTATTTCCAATCAGTCTGAGCCTCAGCTGTTTCCATCCTGATTAAAATGTCGAGCCTGTCGGGCAGCTCAGGTTTGACATGGAATAAATATCTAAAATAAATGGGAGTGAAAAAGGAGGGCTGGGGATACCCCTGTTTACAGGTCTGTCATTTCAGTCAAGCTGCCAGACCTTTAAACAAACCTACGCTAGGTAACAGAGGTTGAATAAAAAAAAAAATAAACCAGCAGGTTTCCGTCAAAAGACCCGAGAGTGGGTCGGAGAAGGGGTTTGTTAGGACCTGTAGCAATGAATACTTTTTTAAATTAATGAGCAATTCATATTTTCAAATGGTCACATGGCTGTTGCGATGTAAACACTTCATTCTACAATTTCTCAACAGGAATCAAGGGTTGCTATATTCACAGCACAAATATAAACATACACTTAAGACTTATTTTAAATAAAAACTCTTCTCGGCATTGGTCTGGACATCAAAAAAAATAATCATTGCACAGAGAAATGTTTTGGGTAAGAAAAGCAATAGTGTACTATGGAAGTATATTTAGCCTATTTTGTGTCTGACTATGAACATGAGAGTGAGTAAATACTACCAAACCAAGGCAACTTGGTATTTAAACTGAAATTAATATATAGATATAATGTTTTAGGTGGTTTTATATTATTGATCCTAATGATTTTGTTAAGTGGACAGCCTGTGTCTGTGGTGCCAGTGCCAAGAGATGCTGTCCACTTAAAAAAAATCACACACACACACTCAAACACAAGCCTTTGTAGTATACACAACTGGTCAAAAGTTTTAGAACACCCCAATTTTTCTGTTTTTTTGTATTGAAATTCAAGCTGTTCTCATTGTTCGTTCTACAGAAACGTATTCCCAAATGTATTGCAGAAGTTCCCATAAGTGTGCGGCACTTATAGGCTGCTCTGGTTTCACTCTTCTGTCCAGTTCATCCTAAAGCAGTAAGATGGGGTTCAAGTCTGGAGACTTCTGGCCACTCCATGTTCTCCAACGCATCATCTTGTGCTTTTTTCTAAGGTGGTTCTGGCCGAGCTTGGCCTTATGTTTTGGGTCACTATCTTGCTGTAAAACGAATCCGACCAACTTGGCCCAAACCAGAGGAACTGCATGGAGCTCCAGAATGATTTCCCACTTCTGGGTAACCTCGCCATTTTTAAACCTCTCGCAGTTCATAATGTCCTTCGTACCATTTCATGATATTTATTGGACTTGAACTGTTTGAATTTGAAGAAAAACAGCTCGAAACACTGGGGTGTTCTAAAACTTTTGACTGCTAATGTATATTCAAAGGGTCAGTATACCTCTAAATCAGTTTCCCAACTCTGGTCTGGGAGGCTTCCTTCTCTGGACATTTTAGAGTTTTCCATTCTCTCAGCATGCCTGAGTCAAGTAACACAGGTCAAAATCATCAGAGATCAGTTTCTGTGGGTTTTGTAGTGTTTTTTATGCTGATCTCAGATCTGTGTTTAGTTTTTCCTGCAGGTACAGTGTTTGTGATGAAGCTAGTTCTATACTGGATGATAGTTGGTATAATGATCATTTAATAATCATATGCTGAGTGTTTGTGAAGAAACAGTGGGAGCTGACAGACTCTGATCAAAATATATATGTGACAGTTCTTGATCGGTGCGATTCTATTGCAAATCTCATAATTCAAAAAGTTGGTGTGACTGAAAAAAACTGAAAGCCGAACTGAAATCAGCATTAAAAGGGTGTTGTGGTTTCTGATGATTCCAAAAAAAATTAGTTGACCTGTGTTTTAATTATCAGTTGGGAGGCCTTTTTAGGTTGAAGTGGTTGTATACAGGACCGGCCCGTGGCATAGGCAGTATAGGCAAATGCTAAGGGCATCATCCATCCAGGGGGCGCCACAAACGGAGGAAGAAACAAAAGTGTAACATTCCACTATTCCTAAAACTTGTTGGTATTAATGTGTCTTTATATGAAAAGAACAAGCCCACATGAATTCACCTGCTAAGCAAAGCCTATCAAGTCGTAGTAGTAATAATAATAATGATACGTAACTTTCCTATGAGGCCACCGCGGCGCTCCTCCCCTCCTTCTCCTCCCCACTCCACGCCGCCCCCCTCCTTCGTTTTTACCTGCTACATGGTCATTTTTTGATGCGTCAGCAAGCTCAACATGTCAAAACGTCCTAAATGATCTGGTGCCCAGGGGAGGAAAAAAAGAAAAGAAGAGGAGGGAAAACGTGATAAAGACAGACGTAACGTAACATTACAGTAAAGATGATGTCATGACATTTTTCGTTTATAATAATATAATTTGCTTGTCAGAAAAAAGCACATTGTATATTACACAGTATAGCAGTGGGGACTAACAGGCGGATCGCGGTCCGGGTCCGGACCCAGAAGCTGTCCCATATGGACCCGGACCTATAGCCAAAACAGAGCGTTATAATTTAAAACCTGACAGAGCGCGTCTATTTTAACCATCGCAGCTTTTATGGTTTTTCCGGTAGTGGTTTAGCGGCTGAGGGAACGCACGGACCGATTGAATGCAAGTTAAGCCCGCCCAAGTAACGCCACTCAGCCAATCACGTGTGCGGGTTCCAGCCGGTAAATGTTGCGACTTTTTGTTCATACTTCCCTCTGGGAGCACTAAACCAGTGTGTCTCATATGTTCAAAAATCGTGGCACTTATTAAAAGTGCAAGCAGTCTTGGGAATTGAACCCGGAGTTTCTGAACAGAGGGCGAACGCCCTAGCCACTAGGCCAACAGCTGCTTAAGAGCTGGGTAAGTACAAATAGTGCAGGGCAGGGGGGCCTTCAGGATGTTTAAGTTTTACAGCATTTAGCGGATGCTCTTATCCAGAGCGACGTACATCAGTGCTTAACTAGTCCACATCTGTTCTTCATACCTGTTAAGCTACACTTAAATCAACATCTGAACGTCTTCATATTTCTTCAGTTGGGAACTTCTTCTTTTGTATCTTCTACACTGAACAGAAAGCCAGAGTAGACAACCACCATCATAATTCACAGGTATTTACAGATGGTGTTAATCCTTAAACAGTTTGTATTTTTTGTTCTATCTCTAACAAAAACCTGTCAACTGTTTTCCCAGGGTTTTCCCATTGTTTCAGCATGCTTCTTTGCTCAAAGTGCTCCCCAGCCTTCTCCAAGCTTCTCTCCATCTCCTCCAGCAAATAACTGCACTTCTTTTTCTCTCCTGTCACACTAACACCAAGCTGTAGCTCCAATTACAGCCACTAGATGTCAGTCTGCAGTCATTTCTCTCAAAGATGGAAGCCATTGAAGAGAAAGTCCCTCAGGATCCAGTACTGCATTCAGCCTGCTAGAGATGTTCTAATACTGAAGACAGGCTGTTCTGTCTCCATTTCTATTTTTGTGTTGTGTAACACATCGTTCGCAGGGCTGGTGTGAGCAAAGCTAGAGGG
>JBBPDH010000037.1:15612278-15617376 GCA_037974565.1 Clupeocharax schoutedeni
ATGGAGAGCTTAAACACTGAGACAATTGAGTAACTTGTCAGTGAACTATGAAGGCAAAATTTTTAAAAAATAAATAAAATAATCGTTCATTAATCGTAATCGAGTTAAAATGTTCAATTAATGAAGATTTTGATTTTAGGCTAAATCGCCCAGCCCTACTTTCACGTATGTTAATGAGGAAGAAAGGTTGTGGATGACTATCACCGTTAATCAGGAATCTGATTACGCCGAGTTCTTTGCTGAAAAAGGTTGAAAATCTGCATCACCTGTAGATCATAACTACCAAATAACTGTAATCACTGTTGATTGATGTCATGTTTCAATTTCCAGGCTCTGCCCCCTTCTGGTCATTGTAGTTCTGACCCCTGGAATATATATCCTAGACATCTGTGCAGTATGTATACATCTATTTGCTTGTGTAATCATTCCTCTCTTCGTGGAAGCCCAGTGTTACACTGTAGTTTTCATCAAATACCTCAAATACATGTTTCAGCTCAATAGACACATCTTTAAATTAACTCAGGAACTGCTGACAGAGTTTCATGAATTCATAAAAACACTGGAAGCATCAGCACGAAACTGAAGCTGTAATAAGATGGTAAAATTTCTGCCTGGTTAGGTCTGCCCTGCTCATCTGTAAGTGCTATTTTTGTCAAATGCAAGCATGAAGGAGGCCAAGAAGCAATAGATCATATAAACTCACAGAGTGGTGAATCACACTTCACTATCTGCCAGATTTGATTTGGTAATTGAATTATGATGGATGCTAGGAGACAACTTTCAACGAGAATCCTCAGTGCCAATAGTACCATTTGGTGGAGGAGAAATAATGGGCTATTTTTTGCGTTTTGATCTAGCCTTTTGGTTCAGGTGAAGGTAATGTCAATGCTACAGCATACAAAGACATTTTAGACAAGTATACATTTCCAATTGTGTGGCAACAGTTTGGGGCTGGTTTACTAAGCTTGCTGAAGAGGAACTCCAATGGCCTGTATGTAGCCCTGGTCTCAACCCAAAGGAACATCTGTCAGATAATATGAAAGTCAGCTGAAAGACAGGCCTTCTTGTTCAGTATCAGTTTTTTCAGGGGCAGGGGTTCCTCGGGTTATAACAGTCTTGACATACGCCCACTTTCAGTTTACAACGCTCACTTTCATAACTAGTTGGGTTGCATGCGGTGGTAGAATGCACAGTATATGCAGAATAGACAGAATACGCAGTCCATGGGTGAAAGAGTTGGCGTCCCCCAGTACGTTTATACACTAATTTCTGGTCATTTTTTCTGTTACTAGTGTACAGGTACCATATTTATGTCCTTTGCCTTTTTCTGTGGCTTAGTTTTATGTTCTAAATAGGGTGTGTTTCAAGGACCCCCTGTAATTCTTCTTCCAGTTAATGTTTAGTGTTTTATTCAAACTTCCACATTCTTCTAGGATATCAAAACATAATTTGTTTGCTTTTGACATTGTTTTTCTGCTGCTAACTAGAATAGAAAGTAGAGTGACTTGCAAAACATCCAGCCTCATCTTCTACTTGCCTTGCATAGTGTGGGAGTTGAAGACTTACCCTGACATACAGTATTTTATCCCCAACACGATAGCGGCCTTTAGGCTGTTTCTCAATGCAGAACCTCACTGGACATCTGCATGGTGGGTCTTCTGAAATCTGCTTCACCTAAAGTCAAAGAGTAAGACAGTCCTGAATTGTAGGCTAAACTACTCTTGCATTCCCAAACTATGGAATCCATTAATTTTTTTATGAAGTTTACAGTTATATTGCAGCATTTTCTCTGGTGATGTAATATAATGTCAATATTACAATGTTTATTACATAGTTAACTGCATTGTGCTTGGTTTGCTTTCACAATTGCCAAACGAAAAGGGCAAAAACAAGAATGTATGCAAATCCTAACTGAATATGCCGCCTTCTGCTTACAAACCAACTAAACGTTTCTTGGAAATGGCTAATATTGACTTCCAATAGTTTAAATTGAGAGTTAAGAGTGGATTTTCAGACATAAAGTGAATTTTTCATTTAAACACACTGTCATATGTTTGTTGATTCTCATTTCCACTCACAATGTCATCTAGTAGGTTGTCTGTTCCCTTATTTTTCCCACTGGTCTTGCTGAGACAACGTGAGGTGCGCGTGAGTGCTTTAACAGGTGATGGGGGAATGGGTGAGTCAGGCTCAGGTTCAGGTTCCAGATGAATGACAGGCTCAGGGACAGGGGTAGGAGGAGGGGAGGGGCTGGGGGGTGGAGACGGAGACAGAGCTGGAGGCGGAGAGGCAGGTGGAGTGGAGGGAGAAGTATATTCAGGCAGAGTGGAGGGAGAGGTAGAGGCAGAGAGTGGTGAGGGTGAAGAAGGTGGAGGTGGTGATGAAGCAGGCGGGAAGAAAAGAGAAGGAGAAGGAAGAGAAGGTAATGGTGAGGCAAAGCACAGACATGGAGAGAAAGACCCATTTTCTTCTTTCTCCATCTCTCTCTCCAGCTTGACAAGTCCTGGGGCATCAATGCCATACCTGTGAGAAACGATCAGAACGTCAGTTTTAAATTCTAATTAGAAACTGAAGAACACACAAACGTTGCGGCACCCCTCATGAAACAACATGTTTTGTTGAATAAACTTAAAACCAGTTTTTCTGGAAATGTGAACAGTTTCATTTTACTTGTTAATTAAAAGAGATTCAAATCATAAAATCATTTAAGCCTTTTTGTCATTTAAGCCTGTAACCCTAGGAATGGTCTCTTTTGGTATATTTGTCTTATCTTACCTCATCCTGTCTTATCATGTCTTATCGTATGTCAGTGTGGTTTTCCTTCCATAAATCAATTAAATCTAAAACCATAATAAAAAGAACAATTCTTACTTTGAAACAATTCTCCCAAGTTGCATGAGACATAAGCAAACATCGCGGGGATGCCTGTGGAGAACTGACAAAACACATGTATGATCAATAATCAACTATAAAGGTGCAGTCTGAATGATATTAGAGCTCTCCATTCATTGAGCAACAGCCTGTAAACTAAAGGAGAGATGTGTTTTCCTTCTGAGATCAACAGTCATTAACTGATGGCCAGCAGGATACACAGCATCCTATTTGTGTGTAACAGTCTCACTGTTTTGATCTCATGATGACATAATTTATCAAATTGCAGTTCAAATTACATTTAATTCAAGGCTAGGTTTTCATCTGTAACTTATTCAAGTAAGTAAACATGAAAGAGGAACGATCAAGTTAACTGGATTGTAGGGAATTAAGGAGTGTGTGGGAAAGTTTTACATTACTTTGGTTAATGACCTACACTTGTACAAAAGTCTTGGGAAGCTATAAAACATGTTTAAACCCATTGATCTCCACAGTGAGTGTCTTTCTGACAGCAAAAACACAAGTTAATGTTGGTTAATGTTGTTTATTTTTATTATCTGCCCAGCTAAACTTTTAAATGTAATTTTTTATGCGCCTAAGATGTGCATATTACTGTAGATATGTAGTTTAAGTCAAGTCTTGCTTGAACTAAGGGAAACAGCAACAGGACACAGACTATGAGGCATAAGACGAAAAGAAGCACAGTGCACAAAAATGATGGAAAATGATACACCGATGAAAAAACAAACTGACACTGAGCAGAATTACGAAGTGACAGTCTATTACAGCCTGAGATGCCTGAGGTGATGAGGCACAAAATATCCAAATTAAAAAGAAATGCAGCTACTCTTTCAAGACTTGCCCAATTCCCTGAGGCGCTGGGCACATGTCTTTAGGAAAACATGGGCAAGCCGAGGGCTGCATTTCTGTATTTTGTGTCTTTAATCATCAACAGTACTGCAGATTCTTGCACTGATTAAAAGATACCTACGCTTTTCCTCCACCTCGTTTTTGAGGCTTTTGAAACCCACATGCAAACAAAACATAGCTGTGTTTATTTGTATTGCACTGTTGTGCAAGCGAAAGATAATTTCCATAGAAAAGTTAACTGTTTGTTCTGAGCTGTGTTGAAACTTGTCTTAAATGCATCGCTTAGATTTAAACCCGAACTGCCCATTTTATTATTTTTCCTCATTGACGTGATTTTTCGTGAAACAGTGTTTGTTGGGACTTCTTAAGAAACCAGACAAAAGAATGGAACATGTGTACCATGCCCAGTCATGATTAATGATGCTCCTTAAATAAGCAGGTTGTAGTTTGCAAATGGGTTCTTCGGCATAAACAAAAACGTAAGCACGGAGGCTAACATTTAATAATAGCACAGACTGGCGAAAAATATATATTTATGGTCTTGACCCAAAAAGAGCAGCACACAAACAACTAAAATGGGGCAACATCTGCCCGACACTGCACTTCAAAAAAAAAAAAAGGGGGAAATCAAAAAGGATTGTTTGAAGGGATACTATAGAAGAAGCACTCTTAGTTTCATATACAATCTTTCACTGAATGACATTCCAAAGAATATTATTTTGAATATGTGAGTCATTCTATGTCAAGTACAGGACATCTAAACCAAGAACCATTTTTCGATATAGACACGCACCATGCACTTTTAAAGCAAAATCACAGAAATTGTCCTGACTTCTGTCACTACTAATGAAAAAACATGAGACATACACTATAGGGACAAAAGTATTGGGACGCCTGACCATTACACCAAAAGTAACTTTAATGGCATTGTGTTTAAAGACACAGTCTCTAATATGGAGTTGCCCCCCCTTTACAGCTAAAACAGCTTCCACAAGATTTTGGAGTTTCTGTGGGAATTGGTGTCCATTCATTCTGTTGAGCATTTATTGGGTCAGACACTGATGTTCGATGAGAAGGTCTGGATCACAATCTCTGTTCCAGTTCATCCCAAAGGTGTTGGATGGGGTTGAGGTCAGGACTCTGTGAGGGCCAGTGAAGTTCTTCTGCACTGAACTCATGCAACAATGTCTTTATGGAGCTCGCTTTCTGCACTGGACCACAGTCATGCTGGAATAGAAACTGTGTCCACAAAGTTGGATCTTGGTATTATGAAAGGTCTTGGGTGGAGGTAGCTCAGTGGGTAGAATACTTGCCTCCAGACCAAGAGGTCACAGGTTCGAATCCTACCTTCAGCACC
>JBBPDH010000037.1:15629302-15646401 GCA_037974565.1 Clupeocharax schoutedeni
AGATAGATAGATAGATAGATAGATAGATAGATAGATAGATAGATAGATAGATAGATAGATAGATAGATAAACAAACATTACACAAGTGAAAATTAGAGGCAGACACTGGTGTAAAATTTTGTTAACGTTTTATATAAAAAGGGTATATAGAGCATTTCATTTTGACATCAACAAACCTCTCCATTTACAAGTAACACAGCAAAAGAATCACACTTTGAACTTTACTCTGAGGCACAAAACAGGAATATGGTACCGTAACGTCATGGCTAATAACTGTCATTTTTGTGCATGTTTGAATACCTTTACAAACAACCCTTTGCACCACTGAATATTGCAACAGTAGTGGGAGTGCAAGAGGAGATTATAGGAGGAAGAGGAAGAGGAAGAGGGGGAGCAGGTATCAAGCCACTGACTGAACACAGACCAGAAACAAGAGGGAAGTCAAAAAAGGTATTTTTAGGGGGAAGGGAGGCATAAAACATATCTCACAACAACATACTCTCAAAAAAGCAACCACTGGCAACCATACAGGACGACTACAGAGGTGCGGCCACCCGCAGAAACAAGAACCGTGGTGAGAGCTTCACTCAGGAACTAGACGCAGGTGGCACTTAAGAATCATTCTCTTCTGGTGAGTGGGCCCAGTTCAAATACTCTTTTTTCATCAAAGAGATTTGCACTGGACTCTTGCTAGATCTATTTATATATATATTTTATACATGTTTTAACAAGAAGTTAATATATATATATCTTTTTTTTAATTGTCATCACAAAAACACAATGTGAACCAAAAGTAACTACAGTTAAATGTGCTTATGTGTTACATACATATTTTGTTTTTGTTCATATTGACGACCGTTATCATGGATTTATTGCTTTGTACATTGAATATGGTCAGCGCCTGCTACGGCTGTAGAAGCCCTTAAAGCAGGTAGCTCAGTGTTTTCTTTACAGGAACTCCCCACCACCCCCAGCCCCACACCGGACCCTGCTAACACCCAACTCTACATTTTACCTTTGGTTAACTGTGCAAAGAAACTGACACAATTGGAACTAAAGGGGGTACTGTGGAATGTGTCTGTGTGTTTTTTCTTCTGTTAACAATTCTAGTTCAGAACAAAAGCTCTAATCCATGCATAACTAACATTCATAGACGTCAAGATGTATGATTTTAACTTCCGAAAACAGAAGGAACCGAAGAATTGGGTCTTTCCGACACACTGTGCTTTATTTATTTTGGTATTTATTTATTGGTTTACTCATTTTCTCCTAGTGCAAGTCGCCGAACATCACCTTCAGCTCCACTACCATGCTCTTAAGTTTAGAGATTGAGAGAAAGATAAAAGTGAAATTCTTGTTGGGAATTAAACCTGTGACAATAAAATGCTATCAGCCAGTTGTGCTACCTAATAATTATTTTGATTCATTATTAAGAAATCTCTATATGACACTAATTTTTTGTGCTTAGGAGTGTGCCTGGCTCTAGATACCCCATATCAAATTTCACTTAGTTCTAAAACTATAAAGTCCATGTTCCATGATGCACATGGATTGTTTTCTACAGAGATATCACTGTGCTCCTCCTAGATATAGTGTCAAAGACCCAAATCCTCGATAGTCTCACAGAAACATTACATCTATGATGAATGAGTAACACATCATGGATGAAAAACATGGTCTTGTGCATTTACACAGAACACTCGCAGTGCAATCAGAAAACAAACAAAGAAATACAGTGCCTTATTTCAGGTTTACAGGGTTCTCTATGGCTGGTTTTGGCTCTATATGGATTCATTATTAGAGCCGGCACAAGGCTTGGCTGCTCTGAACACCAGTAGCTAAACTAACCCTAAAGAATGATGAGGTGAAAATATCAGCTTCACGACGTTACACATGATTGCACTTGAAATTAAATTCACTCTTGTTCGTTTTTTTATTGTTTTTTTACATAGACAATTTACATTTACCATCTGCAAATTTGATATGTATTACGTCTCTCTGTAGGTTTAGGTATTTTCTCTCTATTTATATTGTTTATTATTCATCTATTATATTTTAATATAGTTTTAATCCTTGATTATTTTCATTTGTGCAAACATTTTTTTTTCTTTTTACACCTTCATGAGTAGTTTTGCACTCTTCTTATTAGAACTCACAATCACTACAAAATAAGTCTACAGTGTTGATGTGTGCATATGTGTGTAGTGATGTGTTTTGTGTGTGTGTGTGTGTGTGTGTGTGTGTGTGTGTGTGTGTGTGTGTGTGTGGTCTAGGAGTAATCCCCACCCTGCCTGTATCCATACCCTCCCTCCTCTGCTCCCTCCTGTACGTATTCTTCTCTTTTCTCCCATCCGTCAGGCCAGCCTCCGTTCATCTGTGTGGTGGCCCCGTATGTCTTGGCAGGGCCGCCCAGGGCCCCGTAGCTCTGGGTGATGTCCCCAGTCTCCTCGGCAAGCTCGTCTTCATCAATGAAGCCGCACTTCTCCTCGCTGGTCTGCTCCGGGTCGGCCCATGGCTGTTTCTCTCCCGAAGCGAAGATGCCGTAGAAGATCACTCCACCGTAATGCACCATAGAGGCAATGAGGAACACGTACTGCCATTCTTCTCTGGTCTAAAAAGAAGAAGTCCATTCATAATTAATAAAGAAGCAAAGGCTTTCTTTCTGTTGACTCGCAAACAGGCTCGTTGTAAAGTTGTAAAAGCAAAAGGAAGTGTTTTTTTAGGGCAATGCCATAGAAGATCCACTTTTGGTTTCCAAAAGAACATAATTTTGCTCAAACCTGGGACTCCTAGACACCCCCCACCTCCAGCATTTTTGCTTTATCCCTATCTTAAAGTGGGTTAATTGCTTAAAGTGGGTTAATTGGGGTTGTTTAAGGTTCTTATAAAGGTTCTATACCAACTGAAGATTTTTCTTAGAATCAGACTTCCAAACCAAAATCTATTTAGGAGCCATTGTTTGGTCAAAAGAAAGGTCAAACCAGTCTATTGATTTTGTAATTAAATTCAGCAGATGTTAAAGTGCCACAGATTGATCAGGATCAGTAGAAATCGCATAGATTATAACCACTTCAGTCGTGTGTCATTCTGTAGTTGGCATTAGGCCCAACTCTCAGGTTTCACTATGAGAGAAATTAATAAGGGTGAATGGTGATGCAAAAATCTCCCAAAATCTTTGTCCTTTCCACATTTTCCCCTGAGTATGTCTGGATTCTTTGAATAATAAGGTTGTGAGGGGGTTCCAAAATATAACTCCTTAAAATATGACATTTATGCCACAAGCAAACTAACTCTCTTCCATACTGAACTGCATGAAAGTACTACAGCAATGATATAACAACACCAGCTTCTCACACTGTTGGTTACTACAGCAAAAGCAATTTAACCAGTATATTTGATCGAACTTACTAACTATTGGTGTATTAATGGTGGTTAAAGGTTGTCAGCCTTACGATATCAATTCAATGCACATCAGTATTATATGGCCTTTAACAGTAGTAGCCTTCTGATTTCTTAAAATTGTCACACATAAACGCAAACGCACAAAAGAAAAACAAACAGTCATAGATCCTTGTTTGAGCATGGAATCAACTAAAAAATAGTAATGCAAATTAAGTCCATAATGTCACTTTACATCTTATACAAGGCAGCTACATTCAGGAATGTGATACGGTTTTAAATTATAACCCGAAATGGCACTAACAAATAATATATAGGTGCTAATAATACATTTTGGGAAGCCAAACATTCAGTTGTTTTAATTTTCAGTTAACATGAGCACGCTAATGCCACAGTTCTTATATTTCTCACACAAGCAGCCTGTCTGTCTGACCATATAAAAACTTTAGCAGAATTTCTAGTACCTTAAAATCAGTACCAGTGACAAAATTACCAGGATCAAGTCTGATGTCATTACAAGCTCTTTACAAGCAGAATAAAACATTTGCTGAAAGCTGAAGGTTGCACATGCTATTCAATTCAGACACCACAACTTTTAGTGAGGACATACAGTCAGAATAACATGACGCTCAAAGACGCAGCGGCATCATCAGTGTCACAACAAAGAGAAATCATTGTCATGAGTCTGTCACTCATCAAAGATTAAAGATAAAATATTACTTCATCATTTTTTCATAATATAATCCTTTGTGCCAAAGTTAGCTTAGTTTTGTTGATTTTTCAAGTGAAAAGAAGTACACAAAGAACACACTAAAATATTACTTTTTTTTATTTAAGCACAATATAACTTAATAAAACAAATTAAAATGTATTGAGAATAACTTTAAATATTTAATAACATTTGGACAGGAAATAAACAGCATTTAGGCATGTTCTCTGTTTGGTTCACTAATGAACCAATGGAAATCAACTAAACACATCTTTTGACCAAAGGTACTCAAACATTTGTACCTTACTGTAAGATGTCAGAGCAGTTATGATATAATGTACAAGCTAAACTAAAAACCAATATTCCTACCTTGTTTTTGGTCATAGCACCCACAATCAGAGGACACACCATGCCTGATAGGGTCCCCACTCCATTAGAGATGCCCATCAGAATACTGGCATAACGTGGAGCGATGTCCAAGTGATTGACATTGAAACCTAGAATGAAGACAACACAGCCATTTTCATTCAGTTCAGCGTATGGTCACTTTCAGAATTAGTCATTATAGGTTTCTAGGTGATATCTACATTCAGACAGTAACTTTCCATAATGTGAGGTTCTTTAACATGACACTCAAGCTGACACAAAAATGTTGGTTGTAATGTAAGTATGCTGTGTATCATAAATATGTAATCCTACTCACATTACACAGTGGTGCTGTGGTAATATCTCAAGCAATGTTTTCTGTTAATGTATGATGTAGGTGGAATTTCAGCGTAATCCCTACCATCCTAATTCATCCTTATTTAATACTATATATACAGTAATCCTCTGCTTTTCACAGGGGATACATTCCAAGAGCACCTGCCTATAGTGAAAAACATGTTGTGTTTTGGTAAAAAAAAAATTTGTAAACTAAATTTAATTCATTACCTTAAAGAAAATGTAATGGTAAATAAATAATCTGAATCAGAAATCTTTATGGCTTAAAAAAAACGTTAGCATTAGCAGTTAGCATTAACAGCATGCAAAGACTCATACACAAAAGAAACATTAAAATAACTCTCTCTAACCAGATGTTTAGACAGGGCAAAACTTACTTTTTTTAACTAATATTAAATAAACTGAGACAACTGTTGAAAATTTGGGGGCGGGGGTTAAAATACTAAAATGCGAGAACAAGACACACAGCAGTCATGCTACATGCTGCAGCAAGCTTCTTCTTCTTCTTCTTCTTTTTATGGCGGTTGACAACTTTTCAGTGTACTACCGCCACCACTGGACTGGTGGTGGTAATACAGTTCGGTTCTCAGAAAAAAAAATCGTGCTACACTGAATCAGCGAGTGCCAATCTGCAAGACTGAGGGGTTACTGTATATAATGTATAATGGACACTGGGTACTTTTGTCTGAGAAAACTGAACAAAAGCATATTTGGAATGGAGTAAGACTCCCAAGTTGGACACAAAGGATGAAGAAAGAAGACAGTGTTTGTTATCTGGATAAAAAAAAATGTCAGTCCTCTTTTTTTAACATATTCCTCTTTCTATAAAATGTTGCTGTGGTGTCAATAACCAAAATATTATTAATGGAGTCCATCTCATTAATCAACATAAATCAACATTTAAAAAAAACAATCAAAATTCTGCCATTTCCCCAAATGACCACAATGAAATTGAACACATACAGCCTTGACAGCCACTGAATGTTTGCAGCGCACCGCTGCGTGAGTTGTGTTTTTCCCTCCACTGACTCCAGGGTGTGGAGTTTTCAGTATCTCTGACATTCTGCTGGAGAATCAGACTAAAAATAGACCCAGTGGCAGCCATCTTGTGGAGCTGAGGAGCTCCCCCACCTCCTGTTTGGAGGGTTGTGTCTGCCTGAGCAGGCAGCAAGGCAGCTCTCAGGGGAAAGGCAGGATGAATTATTTAACGATACCAGCAGAAACACTCCCGTCTCCAGCTGCAGAGAGCAGGCTTAAGAACGCTACATAGAAATCAAGCCTCGGTTAAGACGAGCCGTACTATTTCAGTCATTTTTGCAGAAATGTGAGCTTTTCTGGGAACAGTCAAAGAGTCCGCCACAATCACTATGAGATTACGTAAGATGCTGAATGTTCATTCTTCAAAAAAGCAGGAAAAACTAAGTGATGCTATGGAATTACTACTTGCAATGGGTGGTTCTTTAAAGTGGGCTGGGTTCACATCATCTCCCAGTGAAAGATTCAAACGCTGTGTCTTAATTTAATAAATGAAAAATAGAAATAAAGTAATTCAAGGTGCTTTTGGTTTGATTTGGTGTATTATAGAGAAACATAACAAAAATTCGTTGTCTTTGGGCATTTGTATCATATTCTTGCATTAATCTTTCCGCCATAAACTGATTTTAAAAAGTATGTTTTAGGCCAAAAGCATACCTCAAAACTAACTGTCCATTAAGTATCTTTTAGAGGCACTGGACATCTGGTTCCTATTACTCCTATGAACAATTCTGCTATGAACAATTTGATACATATTTCACCTGAACCACTTTTTAAGGCTTGGTTCATGCTTTAATCTTTTAATCATGCATTTTTTTTATAACTCTGTGGTACTCTACTTTAGTAACTTATAGAATCAGTTAGTACTCTACATAGCTGCTAAGTAAAATACCTCAGGATGTAATAAGCCTATTATTTACATTTTGTAATACGTCACTTTGCATAAAAGTGTATGCCAAATGAATGAATGAATGTAATGAACGTAATAAATGAATCACTTCTGCATCAGTTTCTTCATCAAACATTTACTAAATAGGACTCACCTGATATTGCAAATCCACTGAAGCCTACAGCTAGCACTAAAAACGAGATGGCCATTCCTTTACTGTGAGAGTATCCAACTATTAGCAGCAGAGTAGCCTCCATACCGAAGCCTGCAAGCCAAAGGAAAGGTCATTTATTTTACTGTTTATAGTAATCAATCAGAAACATAATCATATCAATGTTATAGACATTCTACAACAAAAGTAGTATTTCTTTAACAGTTCCTTTAACTAAAGCACCTTAAAGCAATGCTGAGAGCTTAAACATTAAGGGAGCCTCAGTAATATGCCTTTGTCTCTGAAAGCATATAATAAATTGCTTGTGAGGATGAGTTTGAGCCTGCCTGCTCATCCTCATGCTATGTGATCAGTGTGATCCTGTCATTTGTAACAAAAGATAATCATTTGTCAAGTTTTGATCAATCTGATATGAAGCTTTTGAAAGCTCGTAAACATGATTATTAATTCATGGTACACAAACTGTGCTATAGGTTGATTGTATTTCTTCTTCGATCATTCGAAAAGATCAATTCAACACCAAGGACAGCTCACTCAACACTAACAGGCCAGATTTCTTTCAGGAATAAAGGTCTACAGTGCAATAAAGGGCACACACCTCCACAATTCATGATCTTCCTAACATTGGTAGTGGACATGAGGTTCTTGCTGCGCAGGAAATCTGCTATTTGCCCTCCGATGGGCACGATGATGGTCATCACCAGGTGAGGAAGGGCTGACAGCATGCCAACCTGAAGAGACAAGTGGGTTAATAACATCTGATTGTAAGCAGCAGTGATCATAGACCAAGATTTTAAAGATCTCTTTAATCTAATCTCTGTATACGGCATCTGTACCTTGTTTGCACAGTTTACAGTTACCAGTTGTTTGCACTAGTTCCTCCTCTATTCATATGCTGCCATTTATAATGGATGTCTATCACAGTATTATGTTGGGGTCCTGTCTAGTTAGTGGCATGTGTATTTAATGCACAATGCATTTTGTATATTGTATATCATACTCACTCTCAATTAACACAGTAACATAATATTTTGCTATTCTGTGTACTAAGGGCTTAATGAATGGCGTGTGTGATTAACTGCCCTTTTTCTGCTATCATGGTTGCCTTTTGGGTTGCCAGTTCTTATATAAAGTACTGGGGAACATGTTGGTGCTATATGTTTTTTCTATAGATGTGGAAGGTTTATTTAAGCTTCTGTAAAAAAATGTTCTATACATATTAAACTGACCTGTTTAATATAGAACTGTTGCTCAGAAATCTACTTTGAATCATACAAATAAATAAAACTGAATGATATAAAACCATCTTGGCCAGCCGAGCGTCTCAGAGTGACTCATTAACTGAATCTCACATTTTTAATATTCATTAAAATTCGGTCACACTTTTCAAACCAGGATCTCTTAATACACTTTTTAAACAAACGACACAAGCTCAATTATGACAACGACCAAACAGAACAACTCAAAGTTGATGTTTGGTGTAATGTGCAGTGCATCACCAGCACCAACAACAGATCAGTGTAATGAAATGAATTACTGGACATGATCTAAGCTTTCACTCTTGGAGATGAAGAGAAAGTGATTACATGAGATGCAAATGCTAGCAGAGCTGACAAAGAACCAATGAATAATTCATAGGACAAGCCAACACCTTTGGGGAGGATGAAGGTCACAGCACTTTGAAGTGATTTTGACTGGAAGCAGGTGGACAAAGCTGGACTTACAGATTGAGCTCAAAGGAGATAACCAAACAAATCCAACATGAGCAAAATGTTTGATACTTAGATGGCTTTTCATATGAATGCATCTCTAAGGAACCGCATGAACTGCTGAAGACACATGAGAAACTATGGAAGACACACAAGCTTACCTTACTGATCTCAAAGCCAAACACCTCCTCGAAGTACGCCGGCTGGCTGATGAGCAGCAGATAGAAGGTCCAGCTCCTGCAGAAGTTGGCCACAATGATTGCATAGACAGGCATGGAGGTGAAGAATTGTCTCCAGGGCGTCTTGAATTTCTGCAAATCCCAGAAACAGTGGTGATAAAGGGGTTAAGCACAAGTCCACCACTACAGACCAAAATAAGAACGATAAGCAAGTATAATCATTTTAAAAGGGATATCTTGTTCTCACTGCTAACATTGGCTTTGATAAAAAAAACCTTTTGAACTCCAGTCAATGGCTGGCCCTCAACACGCCCTGTTCCCTGGGTGAAGGTGACATTTAAGTAAAAGCCAGATTTTAAATGGCAGTAGTATTTGCTTATTCAAAATAACTACTGCGTCTGAAAATAGACTCGCAATTCTTTCACATGGGGCAGCTGGTAGCCTAGTGGTTAGGGCGCTCACTCTGTGATCAGAAAGTCAGGGGTTTGATTCCCAAGACCGCTAGGCACCTCTGAGGTACCCTGAGCAAGGTACCATCCCCACACACTGCTCCCCGGGCGCCGTGTTCTTTGCTGCCCACTGCTTCACTTGGTGAATATTGTGCTGTTCACACTGTGTGCTGTGGTGTGTTAATGTACGACAGAATGGTCACTTTCACTTTCAAATGGCCTTCCAAACTACAGACTTGTTAGACCAGCTCCTCAAAGTACTACAACTTCACAGCCTCAACTCCAAGCATTAAAAGTCTTGACATATACATATTTTTTTTTACCGTCTCTGCACCCACATAGATCTCGGTCTTAGAAATTATTGTTAATTAAAATCCATTTTATCTAATCATTATAACATCTCACAGTATACTTAAAATAAGTTTACCTTAAGTTAACTTTAATTAATCCACCATTCCACAATTTTGGTTGCAATGTAATTAAACTGTGTCCCTAGAATGGCAGATTTCTGGAGTGGTTTGATGTGAAACTAGAAACCAACAGCGTTAACGCGCGTTAACGCACGAGATTCTTATCCCGCGATAAAAAAAATATCGCCGTTAACGAGGTTTCTCGTTAAGGCTTCCCCAGGTAAACATCATATACACTATATGTACAAAAGTATTGGGACACATCTCTTAACTATTGAATTCAGGTGGCCCTTACTTCCATTGAAGGGTAATCTTAATGCTTCAGCAGACCAAGACCATTCTGGACAACACCATGCTCCCAACTTTGTGGAGACCAATTTGGAAAGAACCTTTTCTATTCCACCATGACTGTGTCCCAGTGCAGAAAGCAAAAAACAAGGTTGGGTGAGTTTGGTGTGGAAAAACAGTCCTGACCTCAAGCCCATCCAAAACCTTTGGGATGAACTGGAACAGAGATTGTGAGCCAGGCCTTCTCGTCCAACATCAGTGTTTAACCTCCACAAATTCCCACAGAAACTCTCCAAAATCTTGTGGAAAGCCTTCCAAGAAGAGTGGAAGCTGTTTTAGCTGCAAATGGAGGACCAACTCTATATTAATGTCTATGTGTTTTAATACAATGTCATTAAATTTCCTATTTATGTACTGGTCAGGTGTCCCAATACTTTTGTCCATATTTTGTCAATGCACAAATCAATAAGCCTTGGGTACCCATGACCCCATTACCTGGTTATCCTTCTTTGGAAGACTTTTACTGACCACTACATAACCCCACATCACATGAGAGACCTGCCATTATGGAGATATTCTGATCCTGCTACATGCATTACATATGGCCACCATATTTTAGGCATTTTTAAAGTCAATGAGATGCTTATAACACATCAACAAGAACTAGCTGTAAACTTGATGCCTACAATACCTCACACCTTCACAGGTGCCCTTTTAATAAGGTAATCAGTGCTATTCACTTCACTTTGTTGTGCCTGACCAAAGTACACTCTTAAATTACAGAATGTGTTTATTTAAGCCGGCAAACCAAGGGAGGACTTGAGCTTCGACTACGTAACAGACGAGAAAAGAGCTTAAACATTGCATTACATGGAGTGTTATACTTTCTGAGGTGCGGTGGAATCTTTATTTCCTTTAGCTAAGCAGAACTTAAGGCCCCCTGAGGTTTACTGTACGAGTGAGGAAGACTTGCTCATTACAGTAATTTCAGCTTGAGTGAAGGCTGGGAGTGAGACAGAGAACTAAAGGAGAGAGAACACTCAGGGGAGCAGAGATCAAAACAACTGGGCTGGAGGATTTGCTCCCTCTCTTTCATTAAAGCAATCGATTTGGGAAAGCTCTGAACTTTTAAGGCGCAAATCACTCCAGCTCTGCATCACTCAGAAACTTTTCTGGCCTACTATCAGATACAAATAAGATCAACCGTCGCAGGCCTAAAAAGTGCACTATGCACCAAACTGATGACGTGTGAACAATCTCTATGATGAGATGTGATGATCATAGCAAGAGTATCATGTTTTTTCAACTAGTTTGAAAAAACGGTCTAGAATTCACCACCCAAAGCACAGCTGGAGAATCAGAGGGATATCGACACTGTTGACTTACATAATGACTGTAATGTGAAAGAAATCATTAAAAGCATCATGATTGGACATTGCCCTGCCCTATTCTGACCAGAAATTACTTTTATTGTGTTACGCCCGGGGACCTGTAGCAGAGGGTGGCCACGAGAGGTCACCCATGGGGTGACAGTGAGGGTTGGGCCTCATTCCCCTATCCACGTCTGGCCGGGAGTGAGGCCTTACCAGGGAGCAGGGAGCCTATTTGTTTATAGGTATTCAGAGTGGTGCAATTTTTGTCTGGATGACCTTTTAATTGATTTGATCTCAGTGTCCCTCACCTCTGCAGGGCCTAGCAGCTTAGCACTTTCACCAATGCTCTCCTCAATGTAGCAGCGTTCCTCATCAGTGATGGTGGGGTGCTCTGCTGGACTCTCGTAGGACACAAGGATCCAGAACATGTACCATACGAGGCCAAAACTCCCTGAAGTGAGTGAGAGAGAGAGAGAAAGAGAGAGAGAGAGAGAGAGAGAGAGTTAGAGAGAGTGAAGTTGTGTTTTCCTATCGGATACGCTTACATAACTTTAAGCGAATTAAAAAATCATTAGCATCTCTGTTAGCCTCTATGATTGGCACATCTAGTGTCAGCATAGAGGACAGACCCATGGAAACAGCAGAGGAAAAATCAATAGAGTGTTAGATACCAAATCTATACTACTGTTACTATGTTACTGCTCTGCTGCACACTCTGGTCCCTCACATAGATACATCAATCATTTGGGACAAATTGATAAATCTCCATGCATGCATGCAAGTATAATTCACAGTTTTTCGACCTTGTAAAGTATAGGCTTATTACACAATTAAAGCTTATTGTCCAGCATCTACCTATGCACCCACAACATGGTCCAGCACTACGATATTTCGTCTCACTGTGTACTATGTGTATGTGGGCGAGAAGACAATAAAGCTTTACTTACTTACTTACTTTTACCCAAATAAACATGGTTTTGGATCTATGTAGTACCAAAAAAGGTTCTAATGAGTAACAGAGACCCTTGTGGTCCCGTATTCAAGCACAGCTTAAAAGGTTATTTTAAAACAACAATACAAAGCAGGTGCTACAACATGGAGAAGCACCAGTTAAGCAATCCCACTGTTCTTTGAATTGCTACGGTTCTATATTTAACCCACATATTTGCTAAAGACGTCTTGAACCCTTTTTAGAGATCGAATTACTACAACAGGAATCCTCAACTCCAGTCATGGAAGGTCGGGGTCAGGTACTGTTTGGTAGTTCTGCTCCTCAAACACTCACTAAACATGGTCGTCATCAGGCGAGTTGAGCCAGGAGTGTTTGAGCAGTGAAACCATATTGGTTGGAGTATGGATCCCTGTAGTACGAAATATGTTCCTTTGAAATTGAACAAGGCTCCATAGAATTTAACCTGTTACTGCAGAGGTTTTGAGGAGGAGCAGGAAAAGGGACATTTCTGACATAAAAATAAAAAATCTGTGTGGTACTGTGTTCACATTTTAGTCAATTTTGCTGCATATTTTACGTGATCAAGCAACGCCTGAAATACATTTTATACACATTTGTAATACAAATACACAGTATACCCACTAATTTCACCCAACAGCTATGATTGATCATTGCTTTGACTGTTTGATCGAGAAATTTCCTAGTTTGTGATCTCCAACTGTAAAATAATGGTGACGTTTTTCAGGATGTTAGACAGGCATTAAGGCAACATGATCTTTTTCTGTTAACAAGTCAATGGAGGCACCCGGAAATGTAAAACCTGCTTTAAAAAATTAAAAGACTTCAAATCTGGCATGAAGCATTTTGCTGTTTTCATGTTCTACTAACAAATCATGTTAAAAGAAGCATAGACACTGGGGTCTACACATCCAGAAGGCCTGCATGGTCAGGAGTTTTATGTATCTCATGAATATCATAAAACTCACCATAGACATAGAACACAGAGGACCAGCCAGTGTACTGCACCAAGATCCCAGCCAGCGGCATGGCAATGACAGCCCCAGCATAGGATCCTATAGGAGAGAAAAAATAAGTCAGGCACAGCAAAAGTTCAAAATAGAACATAAAGTGTCAACAAATAGAACCTGATTTACACCAAATCATGTGATACTGAATCATTGGTTTCCACATGGGAACCACATTATTTGCTTCAGTGACACGTTACTGATATAACTCTGACATAACCATGGCATTAGCATGAGATGCAGCATCTATCATGACAATTATGAGCAACTGCAACAGTTACATTGCACATGATTTGTCCTGACAGTATTCAGTGGCGTGTTTATGGCATGGTCATGTCAATATATACAGCATGGTCGATGTAGCTAAATGCTTTTTGCTGTTTTTTAAAGAACCATCCAGAGGAAAATTAGAGCCACTTAAAAATCTTGATCCTGTAATACATGAATAAAGATTTAAAAGCAAATCCCTACCTTTTACCCTATAAGTGGAGCATAGAATAATGTCTGTATTAATTGATGCTTACCACAGAATGAGGTGGTGGCCAAGCGACTCCTTTCAAGAGGTGGAGCCCACTTACTCCAGATTCCATGGCAGGCTGGGTAGGTTACTCCCTGTTAAAAAAAAAACAGATTATTACAATCATAATCTTTAAATGGTTTATTTTTAAATATTGGCACATTCATTATAAATGCTCTGATCAAATGGAACCTAGACCATGAGCTGGCAATTTGGTGAAATTTGGTGAGCCCTGAGAATTTTTAATGGAATTCGGTGCATAGTTAAGTCATTCGATTCTGTAGCATGAAAAAACATTGGTGAGATGTTCCAGTTCCAAGTTAATGCACATTAGATTACAGTTTCAATCATTTTAGGACATATTTTCGGACAATATCATATAATTTCATTAGTATGACATGAAGAGCACCAGCATATACAAGTAAGTCACCATATACTGAAAACCAGAACAGTACAATTTAATACAAATGTTAAACCTATCACACTTCATCACGTTTAATCTTAAAGAATAAAAAAGTCTCATCCCAAAAGACATGCTGACCGAAGCTGAAGCAGTGGCAGCTTGAGCAGAAATTACGCTATTTGCAATTATATTATTTCTACTGAATGCAAATCGAGAATGAGATGCTGGAAATGGGTGGATTGGTCCCGAAATATCGCTATAATTGAAATCCATGCATTTTTAAAAACTGATTCTGGCATTAAGATTTCAGAGTCACTAATGTCTGGTTCCTACATTTGTACGTGGAGGAACTGAGCTTTACCTCCACAAGCCCTTGTAATATCCTCACGAAGATGACGCAGCCGTAGTGGACCCGGGCAGCTGAGGGGATGAACATGTTGAGGGTCGAGGTAAGAACGATGGCCGCCCCAAAAACTCTGAACAACACAAACACATCCTACAGTTAGATATATACTGTACATTTTATTCGCAGTTCGAATATATAGAGGATATTTCTTTATTATATAATTTTTTTGTAATAATCTCGTTCATATTTTTTTTTCGTTTTGTAGGCAATGATAAAAATTTTTATAATTGACAATCTTTTGATAGCTTTAACGTTGTCTGATATTGATTTTGAGGTAGACGATCAAATTCCATGTAGTCTGGCAAACCTCGTGGCTGGAAAAATGAAAAGAAAAGAGAAACGAGCAATAGAGGAGCGAGGAAGTGCTTTAATGCATCATGTTGCTTTTCCTCTTCTCTTTTTATGAAAAGGCTTGTTAGGTTGGATCGAATTTAATCGTCTATGGAACGTCCGGCGATGGCATTTACATAATTAACGTTTTGGAATTTCTGTGATTTACATAAACAGCATTCTAAAATGTCCCTTATTTACACGACTAACCTTCTAGAATTTCCGTTATTTTCACGATTAAAGTTCTAGGATTTCCGTTATTTGCATCATTAACATTCTGGAATTTTTAATGTTGCTCCAGTGAATCTGAACGTGTCTGATTTTCAGTGTTATTTTGCACATCTTATCAGTCAGGCTTCCAAAGTGCTCCATATGAACCATAAGGAACATGAGACGGGCCTTCAACCCCCCCTCCCTCCTCAGGACCCCAGCGTTCCCAGACCGGCATCCCCCGGGAGCTCATTAACAGGTGGCGGAGGCCCAAAGCCCAGACACATCCAAGACCATTGCAGAGCGTTTTCCCTGCTTTATTGCTTCTAGCTATAATAGTTAATGTTGCCGCTATGCTACACCATATTTAGAACATACTATACTACAAACGACTAATCAGAAACAATATAAAACAGAATTTTACAATATAAAACAGAAACAAAGCAGATCCATCAATCGAACACACTAAATTTTCTAAAACATAAAGGTTACAAAAGCTCCTTCTAGGAATAAGGTATAAATAGTATAATAGAAACAGAATAAATATAAATAGATTTATTATGTAAATAATAGAAACAGAATCGATCGTGATGCATCAAACACAGTGCACAAAAAGCTTGTAAAATATCTGTGAAAATTGCAGATTGATTAAAATAACGTGGCATTGTCAATTACACAGACTGCAGTGGATGTAAGAGAGGAGACATGGTGCTTTGTACCTGTTGGCTGCCAGTCTGGAGGATATGTAACCCCCTGGGATTTGGGTAACGATATAACCCCAGAAAAAAGAGCCGTGGATCATCCCTACGGTCTCGGGGTCCCAGTTAAACTTCGCTTTCTGCAAGAAAACACAACATCTCAGCGCATGGAAATAAGATAAAATACTGTTTAGCTCTATGTATGATCATGCATTGTTTTTTGTTCGTTCGCGTGGATATAACGTTTATTTCGAGGCTAAAGATTTGTAGTAATAAATAGACGAGATCGCAGATGAAAACATAAATTGCATTTTTCATGGTTTATGATGTAAGCACGTGCTTAAAGAGTTAAAACGAAAAACATGACGTGTGAGTATGTGTATATATGAATGTGTTCATGTGCAAATGAGTGCGTGTATGTGCGTGTGTATAGTAGTAGTGTGTATACATGTGTGAATGTATCTGAGTGAATGTGTGTGTATGAATGAGTATGTATGCATGTAGTGTGTATGTGAGCCACCAAAGGGATGGGAAGAGGTGGGAAGGGGTGGGGGCGTGGAGGAGGGGAAACACCTTCCTGACGTAACGAATCCCCCCTATAAAATGTCTCGCGCACCTCCTTGATGATGATCTTGCCGTTCTGGTGGATGGTGCTGTTGTTGACCATGCTGACGATGGCCACGCCCAGGTTACAGCGGATGCCGAAGGAGATGCAGAAGCCCAGGCCGCTCATGATGGCGATGATGTAGCGGCGCGGGAGCCCGAAGCACGTGCAGTCACATAGTGGGGGCTTACGGTCGCGGCTCTGGGCGGGTCGGCCGTCCTCGGTCAGCTCTATACTCTCTCCAGGCTTCTGACGCCTCTCCAGCACCCTGCGCCCAGGTGCCCAGACAGAGACTTACTAAGGGCGGGCACACCGAAGAGACACCACCACGCATACAAACTACTTTATAATTATTTAGCTATTACAGACCAGTTTCTTCTCTTTTCTTATAATGAATTAAACAATTATTATCATGCACTTCTCTCTTTTCAAGTGCTTTCCTTTTTTATCATCACGAAGAGGATGAAAGAGTAGAATGAACGGTTTATGTTTATTTCATAGAACACAGAAGCACCTAAATATGACGCAATAATGCATTTATATATATATATATATATATATATATATATATATTTTTTTTTTTTTTTTTTTCCAACTTTCCACCCCCACCAAACGTCAT
>JBBPDH010000037.1:15648545-15669934 GCA_037974565.1 Clupeocharax schoutedeni
GTATTTTTTTTTTTTTTTTCTTCACATATGTGTGTACTACTGTCCCCTATGTATCTCTTATTGCTATTTTGAATGGATGTTAATGTATTTATTCCTATGTATTTATTTATTTCTATGCCGAGTTTATATGTATATATCTCATTAATAACGACAGAATTAAGTACTCTGTCGTTTTACAGGGTAATGGTTTAATTTTCCTGTTTTATTGTTATGTTTATTTTTTTATTTGGCCGTTTACTGTTGCAAGCTTGCATATGTTACAGATGTGGCTGATAAAAAGAAATACATCTGCACCAGTAAAATATGTAATTTTTTTCTTTTCCAGTACGAAGTGTGCTGAGAGAGTATGTGTGTGTGTGTGTGTGTGTGTGTGTGTGTGTGTGTGTGTGTGTGAAAGAGAGAGAGAGGCCTGATGTTCTTCTCAGCTCTACCGCATTGCAGCATTTTCTCTCTCCGTCAGTCTCATCTGCATTCAGGCGACTCGACGCCACGAATTCCAGCCAAAAAGATTCGATTAAAGTTTGAGAGTTTGAAAGTTTATCCAGTTAATATTGAGTGAGATTTCGTCTGTGAAGGTGAGGGACAGCTGCATGAGAGCAGAGGTGGCTCTGTGAGCAGGCGGTTGTGCTGATGGAAGAGTTTAATAAATTAAAAACAAAGGGAATTCGATTCAAAACGAAGGAGAAATTATTATGTCGTTCATTCTGCACTGCGGGCTGTTCCATATTCCTACATTCAACGAATTATGTTTAATAAGAAATTTAAAACACAATAATGCAAAGGAATTTTGTTGATTTTCTCAAACGGGTTTAGTGGAAATATCTGATCCTCCCAGTAACACTGGATGAGCAGTAATTCAATTGGAAACAGAAAATAATTCAAAATCGTTTTGAAGATTCATTCTGTGAGATGAACTCATGTTATTCAATCGAAAAAATCATCACTGTTCATTTCAGGTTTTTAAATGTAAGAAAGGGAGACAAATTGGAACATCTGGAAATGCAGAGATTGCTTAGGAGGGATTCTCCCATATGATATTTTTTTGTGTCAATTATTAAAGACCCTCTTTAAATGTTCTAGAATCACACGCATTATTTTTTTCCCCATTTTTTCCCCATTACAGCTCAGTCTTACATGTCTATTAAAGACCTCACAACAGACCTCATTTTCGGTACAGATATGCAATCGATGTTTCATCGTCCATGTATATCTACTCATGTATATATATTTGCCATGTAACCTTAACCTTAAATTAAGCTTAAATTAGTTTTCTATTTTATCTATTTCTACCAATCCATGTATACTTAAGTCGAGGTGTATATATATACACATATATACATATATATACATGTATATATACACCATGTATATAGCCTAAACACACAGTGTGTGTTTTCTATATACACTGGGTACTAGGCTTTTTCTCTTATTTATCCGTTACAGCATCACTATTAATGAAGTACTGAATAATGAAATCCACTGAGAATTTCAATTTCTCTGTAATCGGATATGCGTTGTCTTACTTGTACATGTGTCCCAGGGTCTTTCCCGCGAGGTGCTTCAGACCCTCCTTGCTGGGGGTAAAGCCGGGCTCCTTCGGAGTATCCATGTTCGAATGTGACGGTCGTGTGGGTCGGAGCTGCTGGTCGAGTGGTCTTCACAGTCGCATGTTAGGGAGCGAGGCGCGCGGACATGCTGGATTAGAGACGGAGGCTGACAGATGAAGATGAAACCAAAGAGGGTCTTCAGAAACAGACGAGGAGAACTGGAAGGAAAAAACCACAAACGCCTACATAGGAGATAAATCAGAAGTCCGTCTCTCTCCTCAGAGTCACACACAACTGCTTCTTCTCGGTTCCCATCTCGGTGAAGGTCTGATGTTCAAGCCAAAAAGGAGGATAAAACGTAGTGCAAAAAATTGATCTAACCAATGCAAAGCTCAAAACAAAATGAGGAGCCCTGGGGTAATCGAATAAAGCGAGGGGAGAAGTTTTTTGTCTGGTCGTGATGCTTCTTTCAAAGCTTTTTCAGCACCAAGGTCAGGGACCAGCCTCGTGCTTCAGCGAAGCAGCGCGTGGTGCCGCTGCCCGCTAGGCGGACCCCCCCATCACTCGTCAATCTCTCAGACTCTCGGCTGGATGGGGAGGGGTTAGAAAGGGTGGGAGACACTGGGCTTTAGACATTTCTTCTTAGTATCAGTACAACCATTTATAAGCCCTATAATAGAAATGATAATTGCAATAAACACAACTCAAATGTACTTAAATCATCCAGAGCTGCTGATTAAATCACACAGCATCAGGAGCTTTATCTCTCATTGGTTGTTTTTTATATAGTAAAGGCCACACCAGCCTCATGGGGGCGGTGCTATGGTAACAGTGTGTGTGTGTGTGTGTATCCAGGACCGTGCTTCTGTAAATGTGTTAATAATTCAACAAGCCTCTCCCTCCCCTGCCCACTCCGTGGAGTCTGAAACACGGATCTGGATCTGCAGTAAAGATGATAGTGATACACGGAAGGGAATCGAATGTCTTTATGACGACATAAACGGTTCGAACAATTGAAAAAGATCGAACGAATGAATGTGTGCATATATATATATATATATGTGTGTGTGTGTGTGTGTGTGTGTGTGTGTGTGTGTGTGTAGCTGGTCCATAGCACAGCCTGACTACAAAACCACTAGTTTTATAGGAGTGTTAACACACACTCGGCAAACAGGTAGTTTGGACCTCCAATAAATTGTTAACGTGTGTCGCCACCTAGCGACCAACAAACCAACACGCAACTGTACTTCTCCAAACTGCTTTTTTAATTAATTTTGGCACATTTCCACTGGAATGCAACTTAAGATTTTCTTTTGGGAAAAAAATATAGTTGTAGGTTAATTTCACATCGAGTCATGCAACTCAAACAAGAGGAAGATGTTGACAAATTATCACATGTTCTACTGACAAAATGGCTAATAGCACCATTCCTAATAAACCCTAGGCCTGATTCTGCAGACATGGGCTAAGCCTAGATTGCAGGGGGGTGATTGAGATGATTGAGTTTAGCCTAGGCTTAATCTAAGTCTGACAAACAGGCAGTCCATGTCCAAACATTTGTAGACACATTTCTTTAGAAACAAATGTTATTAATGGACAGTTTACCTACGCCCTACTGAAGAATAGGCTTTACAATATGGGTTGATTTCCAGGACAGAGATTAAGCCTGTCTAGAGTGTCCATACCCCTCTGATAGGCATTTGGTCTCAGACATGGTGACCTTATGGTTGTGGAGCTGCTCCAGAACGTCGCATCCTATGGATATTAGAAGTGCATCTTAACACCTGTGTGGCTGAATGCACTGAATCGGAACATGTCCACAAACCTTTGGACACGTAGTGTTTACAAGCAAGCCTAATTACACAGCAGTAAACAGATACTTTTAAGGCAAATGTAAACATTGGTCTTGTGGTCCCAATTTTACACAAACTAATACAACCCTGACCGCACATACCATCAGTCATATCTGACCATGTGCCAGTAACAGGACTGGAACTTGCCTGAGATAAACAGTTCTTGCCTACACAGAGTTTACAGACAATTTTAAAATTCTACTACATACATGGGCCTTAATATTTAATCAAAGGGTACAAACTATTTTACAATACGAACATAATATTTGATATAACTTATTTCAGCAACAATACAAGAGAGAAGTATAGCTTAAACATTCCTCCCAGTTCAAAATACAACCGAACAGATATGACTGCAATACCATATATACAAAACATTTACATACAGTTCACCTCCTATTCAGAATATACACAGCAGTATGTAACTGAGAGCAAAAGCGATCATTATAATGTAAATATGAATGGTTAGTCCCTCAGAATACTCTTATTAGTGATGAACTCTACTGCCAGAAACCTAACAGTGCCTTAGGCATGTAAAAAACGCCAAAAACAAATCTCTTAGTGTCCTCCACATATCCTGAAACTGCCCCTTTAGCTACAAAACCTTGTATTTCCAAATAAAAAGTACAAACAAAAGAAGAAAAAAAAACAACACTTAACTTTCCACGCAAGTAAATGTAAACAAATTTAATTCCAAGTCATTTTACACCACTTCTATTGGTCTGTTTACCATGAAGCTTTGACACAGTGTAAATGGCAGCTTAGGTTTTCAAATAATGCAAAAATAACAGAAAATGGATATACAAGGTTTTGTTCCGACACTACTGATGTGCAAAACTAAACTCCAGAAGTGTGATACAAAACAAAGAGGCCAGACAACACAGTTTGGGCAAGGGACACATCCAATTACTGCTGTACTTGATGCTTAGAAAAGCTTTAAAGTCAATGATTATTGTTTGTCCTAGCCTGATATAATAATCACATAATTAAAAAAAATAATTAAAATAACAACGCTAGTCCATCAGAGCTGAGCTATATACAACAACAAATATAAAACAAATAAATAAAAAAGTAAAAATAACACTAATTGTAAGCTCTGGCTTTTCTCCACAGGGGGAAGTGAATGTGTGTTGATCTAATGTCCTCTATTATCCTTCTCCATGTTAAAACTTTACACTGTCTCAAAACTTTACACTGTCTGATAAACACTGTCAAGTTTACACACACTCACTTGAAAGGGTTTGATTCAATTTATCAATTCTGAGTTGATGAACACATTAAAACTACATATTCATGCATATGGTATTATTAATTTAGGGGTCATTATTTAAAAAATTAACTTGTAATTTAGATTATTTGGGAAAGAATTCAAACAACAGTTATATAAACCACTTTTAGAAAATAGCCCTGTTTTACCTGGAATTAGCTTACAGATCTGCAAATATATCTTCACACACATATGTTTATATATGTTATATATATATTTTACTTACTTTTCACATATTAAGACACCACGGACTGTTTGTGAGGAAATAATTTTAAAAAATAATAAAAGAACATAGAAAAGAAAGCATGTGGTGTGAGACAGGTTGGCAGCATAAAGACTGATATGAAAATACATGTTCTCCCCATGTGATGAGTGTTTTCACAGATGTTGACTTGTGTCAAGGGTTCCTACTAGGGTTGTAACGGTATAAATATGTCATGGTTTGGCACGTACGGGGTCACGGTTCGGCTTGGTTTTGGGGTCACGGTTCGGTACAGTTCACGATACAGCAAAGCTAAGCAACAACAAGTTCTAAAGAATGAGGCTTAGTTTGTTTTCATTTATTTTAAATAAACAGCAGTGTATTAACCAGTAAACACACTCCTGCTTATATTTTCATGTATGTGTAAGGCAGCAGAGGTGTTACGCCAGTAGGTGGCACTATTGCACCACACTACACACTACACTACTCTGTGATTCCGTATTACTTCAAATATTACGTCTTCTCTGTCGTACCATGTATTCTTCGAAAGACATCATGTACCGAACTGTGACCCATGTATAGTTACAGCCCTAGTTCCTACCCAAGTAGAGCTGACAGGAAATCAAGCTCTTTAGGATTTACACTTAAGTCAAAAAATGACTTGTTACAGTACTGATGAGTAAGCAGAAGTCTCTAAACAGGAGGACAAAAATGACAAATAAGGGACCCTTCTAAACAATGAGGCATAAAACAAAGAATGAAAAATAATGCAGGAGTCTACACAGCCTCCTTCTTGCTACAATCCATTCAGACAAATAGGACACCATATTTAGACTGCATTTAAAACAATGGGACAGCAAAACAACTGCAGGTAAAAAGGTGATAAATGTTTAACTGTCTGTACAAGAATCTATTAATCATATTATACTGGGATTTACAGGCTGCTGGTTTATATGGCAAAAACTGACACGTTAGGTTCATTCAAGGTCCTGAAGAAAGCGCTGTCTGAATGATAGAGCGAGACAAAAAAAGCCTGTCTGTCAAACAGCCAGCAGAGGTCGCTGCATGGGGATGAGTCAGATAAGAGCACTGTGGACGAAATTAAAGTACAGAAACAAGAGAACCACAGGATCCTGTGTTGCCCTTAGAGATGTTCCTTCTTCACGTTAAACCATTCCAAGAGGGTTCCAAGAGAGGTCAGGCAAGGGGCCTTGATTATTCATGCAGTACAATATGGTTCACTGTCTTCAACAGTACATGTTTTCTTGGCATCCCAAGCAGGGGTAGATTGGTTGGGCCACGAGCCTCAAAGCCTAGATACATTCAGACAGAACTTCATGCTTGTCTTGGCTGGAGGGCAGCAGCGAGGTGGTTTCGGAAGTCACGCAGAAGCTCTGGCTCAGCTGCAGCTTCAGCTTCTCCACCTCGTAGGTGTGCAGGTACTCCTGCACAAGGTAACGTTCACGCTTTATCCGGGCCTTCACCTCGGAGGGCACGTCAGGAATCAGCCACGCCACGAAAAACTTCACCACGAACACCACGTGCTGAGAAAAGCACATGACCAGAGCAGCATTTCATAATAAGCACACACTTATTAAGTGTAATACATTATAACATGTGATCATGTGTAGTGTACGATGGGGACAGAGGATTAGGACTGAAGATTGTGAGGCGAGTTGTGTTTAGTTGACTTGAAATGGCTTAGAATCTGATCCAGATGTTTATTGTTTTTAATGAAATGATGTAGACACTTTAAATGGTAGTTCTCAGTTTTGGCTTTTCTCAGAAAAATGGCAAAATATCAAAATGTGTTCATGTATCTTTAGGCAGCCAATATTCCATATATATATATATATATATATAAATAAAATAGCAATACTCCAAATTCTCATAATATTTTGAACAAAACGTAATTAAAGAACAAAGACTGTATGTTGTTGCATAACCTACTAATTGTTATTATTAATTATTATTATTATTATTATTATTATTATTATTATTAGATTTGAACTTATTCTTACCTCCATAATAATGATGAAGGCCATCTTAGCAGCAAGAATATGCCAGAATTGCATGGTGTGTGTGTATTCCCTGTCATGACCTGGTGGGTAGCGGTAGTCTCGATATCTACAACAGATCAAATAACATTAAACTCTGGCTGCTGTCATGTTACACAGAGACACAAACGCACAGAGACACAGAGAAACACAGAGAAACACGCACACACAGAGACCCGCACACACACACAGACACGCACACACGCAGAGACACGCAAACACACACAGACACGCACACACGCAGAGACACGCACACACGAAGAGACACACAGAGACACACGCACAGACACACAAGCGCAAAGACACAAGCGCAGAGACACAAGCGCAGAGACACGCAGGCACACACAATGATAGAGACACAGGCACACATACACACCTGCATGTTGTGATGTTGCTATTGAACCAGACAGGGTTTTCCTCAGCATCCGGAGTGTTCAGTGTAGGTAGCTCATTTATTTTATATACAGAAAGGCTGTTGTTAATGTAGCCTTCCATACTTGTCTCGTTCCCAGGGTGGTAGGCATACAGGTAGACGAGGCGAGGGATCATATCAGAGGTGAATGCCATGATAAAGGCCTGTGAGGAAGAGCAGAGGACACCGAGCAATGATTTATGATTCCAGTTTCAGTTTCTACATTACAACACACAAACGACTACGAACTTGCCACCATGCTATATTATCATAACAATAACTGTCTTCTCTGTGTACTGTAACTGTAATTCCAGCACATGTATATAACAGACATGAAATAAACAATATTAAAAAGCATACTCTAAATTTTGACAGTTAAAACTGTTCATTAGAATGAACAGAAATTTTCTAAGCTCTGTTAGGTCTCACACTGCAACAGCTTTTACACACAGCTATTAAAATAAAAATATGCATGGAAGATACCCTTTAATTTTTTCCCCTAGAGCAAAAGTACTTCATAATCTATTAACTATAACATTGTAGTACAAATCCTTTCATTTGCTACTCACATTTGTGACAACAGACAAGATAGCCACTACGTTCAGGATCTCTTTCCAGGCCCCTATGTTGCGTGCCTTGGCCGCCACGGGACGCCGGAATTGTGTGGTGAACTTCCACGCATCCACCCTGATCTCCAGTATGTTGTTAAAGAGAGCAAGGAGTGGTGCAAGAGGGAATGAGGCCACAAACAGGGTGATGAAGCCAAACTGGATCACTGTTTAAATAAATAACAGTTATTAGGTTAGGAAAACATTTGCTTGCACTCATGACCTTTGCTCCTAGAAGTTATTTTACAGATTTGTAGCTGTAAAAAAGAAAAAAGGGTGGGGAAAATGCTGATATAAAAGTCTTCAGTTTGTTATGGAGGTCAAGATAACATCATAAATACAGTGGGTACACAAATTCCTTCAAAAACATTCATATTTTGTTGCCTTGCAGCCTGAAACGAAGACATACATTTAAAAAATCAGCTGTATTTAATCAATGCATCTTGAATAATCCAAGAAAAATATATGACGGCACCAAAAACCCCCACTAAGATCAGGATCACCCCTAAAAAAACCCACTCAATTAGGTGTAACTAATCACCCAGTCCAAAGCACACCAAGCTAACTGGCTTCCACCTGTGATCAGCTGCAATTGTTTTGATTAGTTCAGCATAAAACTGGTCAGAGAGGAGGTCTATGGCAGCTCTGAAGTGGAAATTCATGGCAAAGAGAGGTCATTGTTTGAATGCAACAACATTGGATTATATTGGAGGGTTGCGCTTCTCAAAAAAGGTCACATTAAGTCTTTTTTGCTAAGAATCTTCAAAAGGCATTTTGACAATCCTAAACTATTTTGCCTTAAAATCAAACTGCACATCCGGGGGAAAACCAGTACAGCTCACCATTCAAAAAACACCACACGTACAGTAAAGCATGGTGGCGGCAGCATCCCGTTATTGGGCTGTTTCTTTGCAGCAGGGACTGGGGCCCTTCTCAGAAGGAAAGGAAATAGGCTATGAGGTAAAGAAATATATCAAATTCTCGAGGAAAACTTGCTGCCCTCTGCCAGGGAAGAAGGTTCAAAACATAACAATGACCCAGACTAAAACCCTACTGGAGAGCTGTGGACTGACTGAGATTGAACAGTTCTGTAAGAAGGGTGAGATGTGCAAAGTTGGCCGAAAAACATCCCAGTGGACTCAAGGCAGTAATTAAATCAAAGGTGCTCCACATTTTACTGTAGTACCGACATGGGGCTGGTGGTCCTTTACTCACCTCAGTGATTCAGGTTTTGCTATTAAATCTTTCACTTGGATGTTATGAGTTGTATTAAGTAAAAATAGCTGGATTCATTTTAGGCTGCTAAGCAACACAATGTGAATATGAAGGGGGTGATTATATGGACAAAAGTATTGGGACACCTGGCCATTACATCAATAGAGACGTTAATGACACTACATTTAATTATATAGATGTTAATGTGGAGTTGGTCCCCCTTTGCTGTCATAACAGCTTCCACTCTTCTTGGAAGGCTTTCCACAAGATTTTGGAGTTTCTGTGCAAATCTGTGCCCATTCATGAGAAGGGCTAGCTTACAATCTCCAATCCATTTCAATTCAATTCAATTTACTACAAACTCCTCCAGCATGTCTTTAAGGAGCTTGCTTCATGCACTGGGATACCGTCATGCTAGAATAGAAAAGGTTCTTCCCAAAACTGGGTCCACAAAGTTGTCCACAATGGTTTTGTCCCTTGATGCCTTGATGTGCTAAAGCATTAAGATGAACCCTTTTCACTGGAAGTAAGAGTGTATCCCAGTATGTTTGTCCATATAGTGTATAACTGACTTTAAAAAACGAACACAACACTAAAAGGTTATTGTGCACTAAAATTTGTAGAAACTGGTCATAGTACAATTTGCTTCTTTTCATTAATTAAACAAACATATTACTTGATCATGACTGACTACGCAAACTTAGGCGCACAACTATACGTATTTATACATTATTTGCCAAATGATTTCACTTAGTTTTACAATGAATCCATGTTCAAATGATCTCCCAACTGTATCATGAGTAAAACCTACCCATTTCCAAGTACTCATAGAAGAGACCAAACTGGCTGAAGCTTTGCAAATCATGGTCCTGCTCCCATCGGCTGTAACAGCCCTCTGGATGGTTCCGCCCTTTCCTGCTGACCCACCAGTTCTTCAGTAAACTGTCAAGGGGGAAATATTTCAAATACACATTACTAATTTCCAAAGAGAAAAGCACAAATAACATTAATTTCTAAGGTTTGTATCGTTCTGCCGTATATGAAAAACAAACATTAGGTTGGTGGAATATTTCCTAAAATGCTCTTTTTGCTAGATTATCAGGACACTCACGGTAGCAGGGCCTCTTGGATGTTCCCCACCAGTTGTTTCCCTGCCATAACAATCACCAGTTGAGTGGTGAGCTCTATCAGACAGCCCCCTGGAGCACACTGCAAGAGGACCACACATGCAGGTTAGTGATACACACATTCACTGGCAATACACTGAAAATGCAAGGGACACAAGACTTGGAAAATGTATTTGATTTTGTGTGAAACTAGGAATCAAGTGATGAGATGCTTAGTTCTGCTTACTGTATGACTCTGTGACTGTGATTATCTACATTTCAGATTAATAGTCCCATCACTAAGAGAAATAAAGCATCTATTAACTGATTACATTGTGAAATCTAATCTGATATGACTGATACAGCATCTACTTATCAATAATGTATCATTTTTATGGACTCTCCCCTTTAAATTAATCCAGGTCAAAACTGTTTGATCCAGAGACAGCCAGGACAAACTGACTTTAAAGTGCTTGGTTAAGTGTTAGGTAACATGTTTGTCACTATGCTTCCAGTGGGATGCTTTAGTCTCAAACAAATGAAAATACAAATAAAATACGAAGAGCTCTTTTCCAAAAATGCTATAAATCCAATTGAATTGTTTTTATAAAAATTACTTTTACCCACCCAGACCCACACCTTTTGCACATTTTGCAAAACTCATTGTCATATCTACCAACAACATTGTTGATTATAAATCCAAAGTCATATCTTTTTTCAGTATGCTATAAATCTACCTGTTCTTTTTTTTTAGGCAAGAGAACATGCAGTAATAAACAGCTAAATAAAATAAAGAATAACATTAATTTATGTTAAATCTAAACAAAAACTATTTTCTGTAGTCTCTGTAGTGACTGTTTTTAAAATTCATTCTTTATCACATTTCGGAAAAAAGCTTTCTATGTCACTGCCAAATTATAACAGGCACTACTGAAGGTTCATTGGTATTTTCTGTGGTCTGCACTACATCAGTCTTACCACAAAATAGCATTATAACATAAGGATTGCTTCAAGTGTTTATAAATTGGGGGGGGGGGCTTTCTGCTTCTTTAATTTCTTCCTGATTGCCACTTTTTCCTGTGGCATCCCTAATAAATCCTCTCAAATATAGACAGCTGGCTACATAAAGGTTTTATGACAATATTATAATCTCACCTCCTCATTTCTCAGTGTACTCCCAAACATGTATGTGTAGTTTCTTGGGTAACCCACAAACTTGCCTTTAAAGAAGGCAACGTAGAAGCAGGAGGAGTAGTAGTTCACAAACTGAAACATGAACATTTTCATGGTCAGCTTGTTCTCATACTCCAAATGAGTCTTAGGATTTTCTGTGGGACAAATCATAGACATATTTGAAGATAAAATATGATCTATAAATTGGATAAACATATTGCACACCTAAAACAATAACATAACATGTCACCCCTCTGCTGTTTGACCTACACTTGCTACTCATGGCAGCTCAAATTGAGTTGAAGGCACCAACTCTTGACTACAGAGTAACATCTGGGTCTGCACCCTGCTCCCTTCTCACTTTCCCTCCACTCCTCCATCGCCTAGCTCGGCCATCCCACACACAAGGCAAACCCAGTCCAGACTTTGTCTTTTGTGGTTCCCTGCTAGTGAAATGAGCTGCCAAATGCAACCAGAGCAGCAGAATCCCTCTCTATTAGGGCTGCACGATATTAGGAAATGCGATATGCGATAATGTTATTGAGTGTTGCGATGGCGATATCACAAGCGTTAAGAAAGTAAAAACTAAACCTTTATAGTGTTGATGTTTTTCTGCTTTGGATTTGTGGTAATAAAGACTCCAGATGTGGACTAGTCTATGCAGGAAAAAAAATTAAAAGCAATATTTCTATTCCAACATGTTTTGTTTTTTTTTAAGAATTTGCTTAAACAGAGCACCTGAAACATTTGAACCATTGAACATTGTTGAAAAAAGTCAGAAAATATTTTTAAAATCATTTTAAATGTAAAATCAATGTAAACATAATTTAAATTATAGTAAGTTCTTAGTCAGAAAAAATATCAAAAGGAACAATCTATAACAGTAGAACAGATGATGAAGAAACTGCCCAGTCAGTTTTTTGCGAGTTGTGTGCTTTAGATGCAAACAAAGTCATTGAGTGTTCAGTGCAAGAATGTATCTGCGCTCAGTGATATCTTGTATGAAATGTATGGATATAAAATTAGAAAATAATAATTTGAAAATAATATAATAATTACTATATATTTTAGAGGGGGGTTGGGATCATTTTGAAGGGCTTCAGAAGAAATTTTAAATGTCTGTTTTACTATTTATCATATGACTGGGTTAAATAGAATTACATCTCTAAAAAAGGGACTAAAATACAACTTTAAATGACTAAAACTAGTCGAAAATAGTTGTGGATAATTCTGACTAAAATAAGACTAAAATGCTCAGACTTTTAGTTAACTGAAACTTAACTAGACTAATAATACATTTAATTTATAAAGCAATTTCTAAAATACCCAAAGACACTGTACATTTTTGAGTAATTTTTTGTCTATTCACACTTTAATTCTTTTGTTTAAAAAGTTTGTTTTTTCTCCCCGTGTAGTATCGAAAAAGTATCGAGTATCAAGTACCATCCTTCGTATCCGTATCGAGTTTGAAATTTCAGTATCGTTACAAGCCTACTGTGTATGTGTTAGGGCAGCACAACACTAGGAAAACATGATATGCGATAATGTTGAGTGTTGCAATGGCGATATCACATGTGATAAGTTAGTAAAAACTTAGCCTTTATAGTGTTAATGCTTTTCTGCTTTGGATTTGTGGTAATAAAGACTCCAGGCGCTGACTAGTCTATGCAGAATATATATATTTTTTTAAGAATTTACTTAAACAGAGCATTTAATGCCTCCCATAAAACTTTTGAACCAGTGAGCATTGTTTAAAAATCTGAAAGTATTTTTAAAATAATGTTAAATATTAAATAAACGTAAACATATTTTAAATTATAGAAAGTTCTTAGCCCGAAAAAATAGCAAAAGGAACAATCTATAACAGCAGCACATTTTTTGCCCTCTTCTCTGTGGCACTGGGTGAAGAGTTTTGGAAAATTGCAGTTCAGTCAGTTTTTTGCGATATGGATATTTTTTCGCGATATAGATATTGCGCATGTTGATCTCGCGATGACTGTAAATTCGCGATATATTGTGCAGCCCTACTCTCCATCTTCAAAAACCTTCTGAAGTCTCATCTGTTCAAAGAGCATCTCCTATAGCACCTAGTGTAACTTCTTGCTTTACTCCTGCATAAAGATTTTAGCACTAAATACTCTCATCTGGTTCTCACAATGTCCTGAAACTTAAGTGTTTCCTCACATTGTACGCCTCTGAATTACTTTTTAACGCCTTAATAATACAGAGGTGTCGAAATGCTGGTGGAATTCCTCTTTATCGGCCAACAGAATGAAAGCGAAGCTACCTGAGACAAAGTGGTCAGTAACTATTTATATAACTGTGATAAAATAAAGATAGAATTGACCCCCTTAGCAGCTATAACAGCTTCCACTCTGTGTAATACATATATTAAATTTACTACAGTAATATTAAAATGTCCTACCCATATCAGTGATCCAGATAGCCACATGCTCGTAGAGGAAGTTGAGAATGAGGATAATGACGAAGTTGATGCAGGATGCGGTGACGGAGGTGGCCAGCTGCGGGTTGATCAGGGACCCTACCAGCTGGTTATTGCTGGTGGTGCTGTCCTTCATAAGGCTGGCGAAGGTTGCGTAGACTGCTAACCTGTAAGCTATCACTCCCATGACACAGGCCACGATCAGAAGAGTCTTTGGGACAAAAAGTGAAGTTTTAATTGATATTAAGAGGGGTTTGGTAATTGGAGTCGAAATGGTGTAGATGGTTGACTAACTACTTTAAAATAATACTCTGAATTTTAACAAATATTTTAACTTACCCAGAACAGTACGGTAGCTCCAGAAATACAGAACCGTGCGCACTTGTTGGGCAAGGACAGATATGGCTCCAATTCCTATAACCAAGTTAATTCATCATTATGATGCACATAGACACCTTTTAAACCTTTTTGAAAAAGTGCTCTCTGTGCACCTAAAATTGGAGCACTGAAAGCTTGGAGCTATTACTTCATTTTGACATTTTATTGGAATATAATAGCACATTTAAGGCAAGGCAGAAAATGGCCATGTTGGGCCTGTGAACATGTTTCAGGATTCTGGATAAACGTCTTACACGTAAACTATAAAGTGAAACTAAAAGTGAGTAAGAATTATTAAATACATTTGTTCTAATCAGTGACTTCTAAGGATTATGGAGTTTTTGTAAAGGTAAAGTAAAGCACCTTTGTGATGGGGTTGCAGCGCTTGTCGGTGCATTTCAACTCAAACTCAGGTCTGATCTGAAGCTGTTGTTGTTCCTCTTCAAAATCCACTAAATCCCACTCATACTCCAGCCTAGCCTGCCTCCGCTTCCAGAGTTCAAGAAACAGAGTCACTGTGAGTGAAAGAGAGAGAGAGAGAGAGAGAGAGAGAGTGACAAAGAGATAAAGACAAATAGTGAGAGAGAGAGAGATAGTGAGAGAGGGGGAAGAGAGAGACAGAGAGATACATAGTGAGAGAGATACAGAAATAACGAGAGAGAGAGAGAGAGAGTGAGAGTGAGAGATAGAGAGAAAGATAGTCACAAACCCATAATATACCTCAAATGCCTCATGAGCACCTAAAATATCTAAAACAAACAAAAAATAAAACTAGTTGATCATGAACCCAATTGCTTAAGCAGCAATACAGCTGCAAAAGAACTGCATATGCAACCACTAATCTTACTAGGAGAACACACACTCTAAACCCTGTAACTGAGATTCTGATTATGCATCATTTGAGAATTACTAAGACTGCTGGGTATGCTTTGTTTAAAATTAAATGTTTTAAATGTGCTTAAAATCAAGATTCTGATCTCCAGAGGGTACAGGTCATTAAGTCAGGCACTTACAGCCTGTTCATTACTTTTTCCACCAGAAGGTGGTAGTGTTGAACTCATTTTTAGAGGTCATGACCAAAAACTCACCCCAGATTCCCATGAAGATGGCGAAGAACACAGTTCCTTCATTGTCAAACAGGTGAGCTTGCTGGAGGAGGAAAGGAGAAACATGAATGCATAAAAAACAGTTTTGAGTTCCTTAGATTTTAGTCAGATTTTAAGATCCTGTCTGAAGCATATTCACTCATAGGACGAGCTAAATAAAGGCTCACGTAGTAAGTTCAACTCCTGGTTGAGTTTCACACATAGCTGAGGATAATATTCTTCACAGGACTGACACAAATGTCATGAAGAAAAAATAAGTGACCAAAAGGATTCACCCCGATTTGTCCACGAGCAGTTACTGATCCCAAATCCCAAACTACAAAAGTGATGAAGTCAAGATTATTGGAATGCCCTCCTAGTGGGTCTTCAAGCTTGCGTGGTAAGACCCTTACAGCTGGTTCAGAATGCAGCAGCTGGGCTGAACTTAAACCAGCCCAAAAGGTTGTATATCACTCCACTGCTGATTGACCTACACTGGCTACCCATGACTGCGCAAACCGAGTTCAAGTCACTAACTCTTACCTACGTGGTGGCATCTGGGTCTGCACCCAGCTGCCTTAATCCCATCATTCAGGCTTATGTTCCTACTCTCTCCCTCCACTTCTCCTTGTCTGGCTCTGCCATCCCTACACACAAGGCAAACCCAGTCAAGACTCTTCTCTTTTGCACTCCTAATGCAACCAGAGCAGCAACCAGAATCTCTCTCTATCTTCAAAAACCACCTGAAGACTCATCTGTTCAGCGGGCATCTTCTTCTGATGCAATACTTTTTACATAAATATTTAGCACTCTGGTTCTCACACTAACCTGAAACTCCTTGTATTATAAGTCGCTTTAGATAAAAGCATCTGTCAAATGAATGTAATGTAAAGTAAAAAAGGGTCCGTCATCATGGAACAGAAAATCTTAAAGTTAGCCGACAAGAAACTTACTTTACTTTATTTACTGAAACTTAATTTACTACAGCCGTCACAGGTGTAACAACTACAACTTCATAAAAAAACAATGCATTTCTGGCACTAAATAATAAAAAATGTATATTATTTATTTATGCTGATGTTTGCTGTCTTTCTGTGACACTAGTGTTTGAACACAGCCTCTGTTCCCTTTTACATATATATGCGGATGAATATATTTATTCTGGTGAGATGCAATGAATTAAATGCCTTTTACCAGATATTTTAGTGACCTCTGCAAGTAACACATCTGCCAGTTACAACTGACTTAGGTTGTGCCGTTTGCGTTGTGCACACAGTGTGAACAGCTCAAAATTATCTCTCTTTTTTTAACCCATTCACCAAGTGAAGCAGCACGCAGCCAGGAACACAGTGCCCGGGGACTGTGTTCCAGTGTGGGGACAATACCTTGCCCAAGAGTACCTCAGTGGTGCCACGAGCAGTCCTAGGATTCAAATCCACAACATTTCTGATCACAGGGGGAAATGCCCTAACTACTAGGCCACCAGCTGCCCCCATTGTTCAGTACTTTGGAGAATGCAGGCACTGATACGGCTACCTCTTACATGCTAACAAGCTCTCTACCGTTTGAGCTAATGCCCCAATGTTCAAAATATTCAACATTTAAAATTAATCAATGTTACTCACCCAAGATGAAAGACATGTCGAGTTGAGCTTCCAGTAGGAGCACTTCTTATCACACAAAGGGCACATCACGATCATTCCTCCAATTTCAGGGTCACAGATCTCCTTACTGGACAAAAAATGTGGGACATTGGGGGTGAGAGTGGGATGTGTTTTAGAACTCATACAGGCAGGTCATTTTAAACCTTTAGCCCTTTCTTCTTTCACAGGTAGTTGGTTTGGTAAAGGCACCATAACTGGGGCTTTTGTGATATTGTATCTTTCTCATTTGGTTTGGTTGGTTTCACAATCAGCTAAGCACATTACATATGTACCCAATATATAACTGGACTTTAATTAAACCTATTTTAACAAATTAAGTCATGCCTGTACAAAACCACATAATATTTTTATATTTGTTATAGTTTATCTTTCATTATTTAGCAGCAGCTAATGTTTCTATTAAGTCTTTCGATTTTCAATTTTCTTAGATCACAGTTGCACACGCCCAAACATGGGTAGGGCATCTACACCCAGCAAATCTGACCAAGTTAAAGAAAAAGTTTGCACTGTCTGCACCAAGGGAGGTATGAAAGTGTCCTTAATGATCCAGACCTCACTATAACTGAGAAGAAAACTCAAATCACATTTGGTAGATGTGATTTGCCGTAATGTAAACATTTTATGCTTAAAAGCAAATCATATGAACACACCGTTCTTATTGTATTTCATTCTAAAGGGCAATCAGTGTGATGGCACAACCTGGCTGCTTTTTAAATCCCATGAAACATGCGGCAAGCCACCGGGAGGACTCAAACCTTGTGATGTTATCATCATAGCTGAGCAGGCCGTAGACAAAGCAGATGACGCCCATCACAGCAGCAAAAAACAGCATCTCCGTGTAGAAACCCAGCCAAGCAAAGTAGATACCGATCTTCTCACCATAGTACTTCCTGTTGAACACATAACAGGAAATGTCACCTCAAGAACATTTTTTGTTGTATATTTGATGCAATTTTACGGTAGTGTCAGCCTTCCAACCATAATTTCTTCTGTGCTCTTGATATATTCTAAAGGAAACACCTAACACTACATGGACAGAAATATTGGGACGCCTGACTATAGACTTTAATCACACTGCATTCAGGTAAATATACTATAAATATACTATATACTTTATTATGGAGTTGGTCCTTCTTTGCAGCTATAACAGCTTCCACTCTTCTTGGAAGGCTTTCCACAAGATTTTGGTGTTTCTGTGGAAACCTGTGTCCATTTATTCCGTACAGCATTTATAAGATCAGGTTGGATGAGAAGGTCTGGCAATCTCTATTACAGTTCATCCCAAAGGTGCTGGATGGGGTTCAGGTCAGGGTTCTCTGCGGCCAATGAAGTTCTTCCACACCAAACTCACCCAGCCATGTCTTTATGGGCCTTGCTTTGTGCACTGGGGTGCAGTCATGCTGGAATAGAAACGGTTCTTCCCCAAACAGTGTCTACATGGCATTGGCCAAAATGTCTTGGGGCCCAGCCCTAACCCTAAAACAGTGGTGTCCCAGCCATTTGGCCCATATTGTGTAAGTGAAGTTGGGCTAGAATACTGGTGCTGGTAACATTTTATGTTCAAAGGGATCCAGGACCCCTACTTAAGTCTTCCATAGTAACTGACAAAGCATATCTAGAATTTATACAGGATTATTTCAGTTTTTTCCCTATTTTATGGCACTAAGCAACTAAGTGATCGGCTTAGCTTTGTCGCAACTTGACCATTTCTTGCCATTGCACTTGGTCCATGCTCAAAATAGCTACGATTTGCAATAATACTCTTCCTGATACATTAAGCATTTCATTAACTTTCAGCTTAAAACACCTCTCCCATCATACTAATGACTGTTAGACCTTAGCTACTTTTAAGATGCCTTTGTGATCTAGTTACTTTGGTAAAAAAGCCCATTTTCAGGAGTTTTTTTCTATTATTGAAATATCTATACAGTGTGCATTTTCATATTTTCCTATAGGCTTAATCAAATGATCCACAGTCAAATTAATTACTGATCATTAGTAACAACTGTACAAGAAGTTTGATTTTCCCACCTGATGAGGTTGAGTGGCTGCTCCTTGTAGAAGCAAGGAAAGCGAGCCCAGTGCTTATAGAGAAGATTTCTCTCGATTTCACTCGGTGTCTTCTTTGGGGTCTTCCAGTAGCGACACTGGAAACCAGAATACATTCAGAAATAGAGACCAAAAACAAAACAAAACAAAAAAAACCCCATAAAGAATATCTTCATGAAGGCAGTACTTACATCATGGAGTGGGTAGGCAGACGTGTAGGTGCCGTTGTTCAGCAGTCTCTTAATTCCCGTCTTGTCCTTGTCTTTACGATCTTCTTTGTGGTACGCACAGCGAGTGAGGATGTAATACACCTAAAAATCAAGAACTTTAATTGTAAGATAGTTCACACATTGGAGCTTGAAATGTGTGTCCTAAACTAACTGAACCTAATTAAATAGCATCAGATTTTGTGTTTAAGTTTCTAACTGTCATTCTTAAAGCCTGTCGTCCATTTCCTCCAACTTTACCTTTTCTAAAGGCCATCATTGATGAATTGATCCATTTAGGTGAAATTTCAAATTTATCGTGCATAGCTGGTAATCACACCATTCACTTTAAAGGGTACACTTTTCTTATTTTTTGATGTTTGTGGTTTTTGTACCAAAAAAGGTTTTTAAAGGACCATTTTACAGCCTTGCATTATCCTGCTTAATTAAACAAGCGCTTTTTTTACTGGGCTTTTAAGACTGATATATGTAAAGCTCTGTTGCGATTGGCTGCCCTGTATCGTTCAATAAAGCAGCCCAGACTCAAACACTCCTTATGACAGTCGTATTTAAATGCTACATTAAACTCTAATTAAAATCAAGCAAGAACAATTTGTTTTTCCAAGACATGGGCCCTTTAAGATTAGTGCATCAATGATGACTAACTTTATGTTGTCCCTGAGGTAAGATAGATGGGTCTAACAAAAGGAATGTGGAATAATTATTGGGTCTAAAGGTGGTGGTACACAGTCAGTATCAGGCTGAAAGAATTTCACCAAGCCAAAAAAAAACCTCCTGTGTGGGTGGTTTGGATTTAAGCAGAATTTTTTGTCATACTATTCACAAGACGACATTAGGGTTATGTCCATGTGTTAGATCTGTGGCTTACTTACAATCCTGTTGCGGGTGGAGGGGGGGAAGAAGGTTTCCTTGTCTTTAATGAGAAAGAAATCTGCCTTGCTCTTGTCAAAAGGAGCCGTGAAGTAATCAGGGTCAGGGTTCATTATTTCAGGTGGCAGGCGGAAGGGTCGCGTGAGCCACTCCAGAGGAACTTCACGTGCTTTGGGGATGTCGCTAGTCTTGAATGGCACCTTAATCTTCAGCACCTCTGCGTAGGTGGCCAGGACCTCCCAGGGGGCGTGGATCTTCAGATAATATGTTTTGCGATCGTCCGACTCCTTCAGGAAAGAGGAGCAAGTAAATGAAATGAAAATGTACGTATGGATAAGATGGACAAAATTCCACACAGCTATAATATTGCTACATATTCTGACAGCAATTGACTTCACAGTATATTAAAGCACACCGGTTAGCCCTAGATATAACATGGATAGTGTGTGGCTTTCATGATTTTGGCCAAAATCATTCATGATTCCTGGATCAAATGAATGTCTTGAATCATGTTAATGCAGAAAATCATCCGATCACCTCAGCCCTGGTGATGGTGTTCTCGGCCTACAGCGAAAGACTTGTCATTTTCTAGATGGCTCATCTGCATGCTGCAGATAAAAATACTCGGACAGTAAACCCCCAATTTAACGCGATCAGGAGTTGTGGATTCAGTCACACGCAGATTTTTTAAAAAACGAACTTATAGTTTTATGTGGAAATCCCCACGATAACGTGGAAACTGCAAATATCCTCCGCATTATTTTGCTTTTTTGTGTGAATATACACAGCCACAGTCAAAACCACTGATCACTCATTTCTTGAAGTCAACAGAAAATGGGCAACAACTTGTTAAATGGGTTACAAGCATAAAAACTTTGACCAAATTGTGATGGCTGGATGACTGGGGTAGAGCATCTCCAAAACAGCGGGTCTAATGAGGTGTGAAGGTTAGCTCATCTAGTTCAATTACACAGAAAAGCTACCGTAGCACTAGCTACACTAGTTAATGCTGGCTATGACAGACAGCAGTCAGAACACTGTCATCAGAGCTCGTGGCACATTTGGCTTTCAAACCTAACATGATCAGAGTGTACAAGCTGACACCTGTTCATACTTGAAAGAGCCTTGGGAAGAGATGGCACATGGATGCACTTTTGGAAGAGGGCAGGCACAGCAGAGGCAATGTGATGCTCTGGGAAAAGCTTTGCTGCTCTCCTTGGGTCCTGGCATTCA
>JBBPDH010000037.1:15672924-15684825 GCA_037974565.1 Clupeocharax schoutedeni
CAGTTTTTACCCCAGTGCCATCAGACTGTTCAACACACAGTAACTGTGGTCCTCTCTGTTGCACAATACATCTGTTCTTCATACAATGTGTAATATTGTAGCACACAACACTTTACACTTACACTGCACTGTCACTTTACTGTACTTTATAAAATTTAAGACTACTGTTGCTGCACTGTGTTGTGTTTCATGTCCTTTATGTTTTTATGTTCTATCTGTGAAGAGGGTGTTCAAGCAAGAATTTCATTGTGCTCTATACACTGTTCTCTGTACACATGACAATAAACTTCAACTTCATTTACAACAGTATTTTAAATAGGCTGGCCTCAGTTATGCTCCCCAGGTCATGTCACAGAGTAGCACGTGGAGGCTGAATGACATTATAACTTGTTTCAAATGGCTGAATATTGTTAAACTGGTTAGCATGTTTCACTGAGTTTCTAAAATGGATGTGCTTCGGAACTTGCTTTGCCTGTAAAGGTTGAAGGTTTGTGATTCACCTCTAGCTAGGAGCGGTGGTTTCAAATGTGTGTTGGGCATTGTTGAGAGAGTTGAATGGGAAGCCGAGGTCAAAACAATGAATGGGAGCCCGCCTGTCTGTGTGTCAAACACCAGCTAAATACTGACCAGAGTCAGAGACCGTTGATAATATTTACAAACATGACTTTTAGGTATGTATACTGAACAAATGGTTGAAACTGTGCTTTAAAGCTTTATGGCCTGTATATTAACAACACAATGACATTTTCACTGCCACAAAAAATGGTATTTTCCCACACGATTTTCAATAATTACACCTCTTTGGATTCAGACGACTGAAGCCGACTGGGAGCTGCAATAGAGACTTTGCTGTTTACACACAATGCATAAACATTCATTTTAAAAACCTTTGCATTAACCACCATGCAATTATATTAAGAGCTTTTAAACATGATTCTCTGCAACAGTGATTGCTGGTTCTTGCCTTCAGAGTAGAATCCTTCCTTCTATTTTTGTAAACAACCCAAGTTCACACTTTCTTACATTCATAGTAGAAGGATTACTCTTTGGTGATTATATGTAAATAAATGGCCCCTGGTTACAGAAAGATAGATGAGAATTAGAGCAAGGAAAGGTTTCTCGCCAACACTGTCCCGTATTTCTTTACGTTCAGGATTGAGTATCAAGTTGATTTCGCCGCCTAAAAGGACTCTTGTCCGCTTTTCCTCATTCTCTCACAGCAAACAAAGCAGCCTGTGCTGCACTGAAGATATTACAGCCCTCAGGCCCAGGAAATACAACGTCTGCGTCCTGTTTATGTATTGTTTGAAATGTAAAGACACAACCTGCATTAATCCACTAAGGAAGCTGGCGTATGATGGAGCTTTGAACCCTGTACAGGTGCAGGAAACTGTAATGACTGCAATGTAATAACCCAGAGGAGAAATAGAACCTAATGTCATTCTGATGCATGTCAGCTTAACAGTTTAGTACGATTTCAGCACCCATTTTCTGTTCCAGGTCATACCCCTCTTTTCTCGTCTTGTAAAAAAGTCCAGTAAAGCTTTAGAAAGTACTTGAAAAAGTCCATGTGTAGTCTTAGAGATCTGAGGGGAAAAGCTGGCCCTGTTTAAACTCCCTGTAATAATGCACATATTTTCTGGCTTTTCTAATAGTCAGGATTGCATTTGTCTCAGATTGAGTTTGAAGCTGAAATTTGTCAACATATCAAAACACCACAAGCAAGACCTACTGCACTGACTTCACTTGGAAAATAAGATACCCTCAGAGGAGACAGAGGAATGTATGTGGTATAGATTAACATTTCTGAAACAAAACTTTGTTGATGTTCGATTCTGTGCTGATTGCTACACCCTTTAATACACACACTGGCAGTCATCAGTGAGAGTAAAATTACATGGGCAAAACTGGGTTAATGGACAGTGGTGGGCTGCTCAACAGTAAAAATGGGACTTTAGGGAGAGATGTAAATGTATGGAAATAGGCCAACCTTTCAGAGCATTAGTATGAAATGGTTCAGGTGAATTGTTAGATCATTGATCAATACTGAATGCCACAATTTACTGTATCTGCACAGAGGGTCCCCTCCCCTAAACCCACTGTTTCCATACCTGGGCAGCCGCTCTGTGCTCCAGATAGCCGAGGCAGGGACGCAGCTTTCTCGGCCAGCCTCTGCTGGACCTGTTGCTGGACCCTCTTGGCTCTGGTCAGCTGGTCCGTCCCGACCTGCTGGTCAGACGGTACTGCATAGGTGGTCACGGCCGTGGGGGGCTGCAAGGCGGAGAAAAAGAGGCCCTCAGTGGCGCTCATCTTTATGGAACTCGTCCTAGTCCCGAAATGATTGGTTCCTCAGCTTTATGAAGGAAAGGTTGGAAATTTTCTTTAAAAAAAAAACTTATCCGCTGAGACAAAAATGAAAAAAGTGAATACAGGCGAGAGCACCAAGCGAAATAAATTAGGCTACATGAATAAAAGTGGAACAGAATACGAGTTTGCGCTCGTACACTTGATCCGCTTTTGTCCACAGGCAGCTCTAGTTACTGCCATCAACTGAGCAGCAGGAGAGGACAGGCTGGAGTGGGCGTGGCTTGTTCTCATATAGGGGCGTGGTCTATTTCCCCATACACTCATCTCCACTTTGCACAATAGTTTTTCAGAAACACAGCGGTCATACTTACATGATACATCTATGATGAACCTGGGTGGACAGACTGCTGTCACACAGACACGTTTTGTGACACATTTTTCAACTCTGAAACTACATTCAGAGAAATCCTAAGCACCCACCATCACAGGATGCTTCTCTGCTGCTTTGCTCCTCTTTTCTTCTTTTCTGGAATCAGAGAAGGAAACTTTCTTCTCTTTTTTCCTTGCTCCTTTCTCCAGTTTTTCTCCAGTTCTTGGTTTCTCTCTGTGTGTCCTTCTCAATGGCTTGTCCGGAGGGTTGAAGGAGCCCTTATAAACTCAGAAAACACTCCACCCAAAAGCAGCCTTACCTCATCCCTCTCCCAATCTTACTGTTATTAATCCCAGAACATGAGGAGGAGGAGGAGGAAGGGGCGGATGGAGGAGAAGAAATTTGTCAGAATGAGAAGTTCAGTTCTGCAGAAATACTCCACCCCAAGGTGGGGATGAAAACATTTAAGATAGGCTGCAGGTATTTCACAGTTATGTTGCAAAGCTGTTACTTCTCATCTTCTTCTTGTACCCTTCCCAGGGAACATACAGTCCGATTTCTTAAGTGGTTTTATGTAGTTAATCAAGTGCTTTATCTGTTCAAAAAGGAGAAGAAAGGAGCCTTTGTTCCAGAAAAAAGGGCCACTAAGTGGACCCCTGGACTCAATGTGAGGTCAGACACACCCAGCAAGTCTATGTGTGTGTGTCACTGAAGCTGAAAGCCTTCTCCACTCCTTTTAAACCTCCAACATGATTCAAACGCTGAGAACTCTCTCTTGAATTCCATCAAGGGCAAAAGTTTGCCTCAGAGTAAGCTAACCTTCTGAAATGGCACAGGCTGGGATACTTAAAAGCGTCTTGGCACAAAAAAAGTCTTAAAATGGTAGAGCAAGCAACACTCTCTCTCTATGTAGCCCATTCTCACATGTTTCTTTGAGATAATTTACCCAAGGAGCAGTAAAAGTAGTCTAGCTAAGGTAATCTAGGTCTAAAAAATCTAAACCTAAGATGTTTCCTGTAGTTTTGCATGGGGTGTTCTTTCAGCATCCAGCATCTGTCAGCATTTAGTTTTAAAGTGTTCTTTTTGGGCTACTTATCCTGTAAAAAAGCAAATAAAACTAGATTGCTGTGTAATATGACCGCCGACGTAGCTGAGAACACAAGTAAGATTTTAATGATGTAAAGTGGACTTTTGTTTCAGTTATGTCTGTTGATATTTATGATAACAGATTTGTTTGTTGTTAATTTTATTCTCAGTGGAAGTTAGTGGTCTACTGATCTGATACTCCCTGGATCAGATACACAAGCCAAACATTACAATTCTTAAGTAAACTTTGAGCAACTTGCCATCCACAGAGATACTCAGATGATCAGCAAATGGCTCAAGCGCACTATGTACCCAAATGTACCCTACTACTGTACCCAAATAGTGTATAACACCACTAACAAAGAGAATTTGTGATTCAGCCATTTATGCAGAATTCCACAAAGGCAAAATTGAGCCATTCAGATATCCAGATTTAGAGTGCATTCAAATATATAAGTAACAACTTAGTTGTTGAAGAGAGGGGGGGAAATGACTGTCATATTGGTTTCTATATGGGCAGATACTCAAAGTGGTATCAGTAGCGGACATGAAAATTTGAACTAAATTTGAACAAAAAAAAATTAACATAAGGTTTTTAAGACAAAATTGATTATGACAATAGACCAAACCATGTCTGAGAGTGAAACATTTTATGGGTGAGTACTTTGAAACCGTGTCAATAGGCCATTAAGTGTGAGCCTATAAAGATTCAGTAAGACTATCCATTCACACATGCTGCTAGTAGCCATTTTGCTGAGTGAACGTTAAGACATGTGAGCAAGTGTAGCCAAGTAAACACATCAAATTTTAGAACTTTCACTTGTTTTTGAGACATTAAATTATGCATCAGACCTCTCTGGATGAGATTTTGTGACATTTGGCATGCTTCTGGAGAAAGTGGAGATGATACAGCTTGTCAAACTAAAACTTTTGCCACAATATACTGACAATAAGGAGGTGCTGGAGTTTTGCATTGTGGATGAGGTGTTTTGAACAAATGAGCATAGGCCCCCTTAACTTGTCATCCAAATGTAGTCATTTTTGACAAAAATTATTGTCAAGCAATTGCTCAAGAAGTGCGATTTGTCCCCACCGCCCTTTATGGGTTGCCAGCATAGCATGGAGGAACACACCCACCTTTCATTACATGACAGCCAACAAAAAATTAGATCAAAAAATGAAAGTTGTTAAAAGCCTAGTTGTTAAGAGTAGCAAAGCTAATGTGCAAACAGAACCAAATGAAGAAAATCGCTTCCCAGACAGGGATTAAACGAAGAATGGAGATTTTCCAAAGACAGAGTAATATAGTCCAGGACTTTCTAAGTCTAAGACTTTGTATTTCTATTGAATTCCTATTCTGTTGTATTTGTATTGGATACATATTTCAACAAACACATAAAAATGACGACACAAAGAGGTATTTTTTTTGTAAAATACATTTAATCCCTAAGTATTTGGGAAACAAAACCGAACCGAAAAACTATAACTGGTGAGTCAGGACAGAGATTTGAGTTAGAGCTGTCAGGCTGGGTCCTGCTGAATGGGAAAGCTGGGCCTGTCAATGCAAAAGGTGGGAATTACAAATGCATTGTTTCAGTTCGTACTATTCAAAACTGGCATCATGCAGTGCATGTCGGGCTCGTTCATTCGAGCCATAAGGATTTCAAACGTCTGATATGCTTTAACTTAAACCTCTGCTCTTTTATTTTTTACCCCTTGACAAAGTACCAGAAAAAAAAGGTATCACAATAAAAGGCATACGTTGCCTTTACATAGTTATTAGTACAATAATATATAGCTGTACATATTACAAGACACTTTTCAGCATATCAGCATAGGCATTATGTGTTAACGAGACAGTGGCAGATTGCATGTAGGAAATCGTGGTGTGTGTGCATGTGCTGGTTTAAGAGAAGTGATGTTCATTTGAAGGAGTGTGTGATCGTTCTTTAGTGAAGACCGATTAGGTGCGTCTTCCCCCAAGAGATATTGGAATAGTTTCCCCAAAAGCACTGAACAGTAACAAATCACCTAAAAGTGACTCCTCTGGTATCAGGCTTTTTTGGAGGGAAACTGGGCCAATAAATGTCATTTGGGTGACACCTAGTGGACAGCAGATATACTACAGTAGCTGCCGTCACCAGGAGTGGCAGTGAGGTTAAGTCGGAACTTGAGTGAGGTTGAGTCGAACAGTCCTCAATTCTGAAAGAGCTAGACCGCTTCTAAAGACTCTACCGTCAACACATTACACACATTCACACACCAGAGCCTTACAGTATTCTCAGTAGAGCCATTTTGTGACACATTGCAGCTCTGACATTGTCAAGCAGCTCCTAATATTTTAGGAGATTTGGGAGAGGCATTGTTATCAGGATATTGGAAAAAAAGAAGAAAATAAAAAAACCAAACAATAACAAACACACACAAAAAAAACTATCACTCTTTCATATTTGTTTGTCTAAAGCTTGGCATTCCAGAGAATGGCTACAGAAGAAAGTGTACAATATACGAATAGGAATTCCACTAGGAATCAAACAGGGCATTCTAAATATGCAGTCTTTTACAGGTTAGAACATTCGGTCAATAAGGCTAGGAGGTGTGTATAAGACCTCGCTATGGCTTGGGTTAGTCAGAGCGTGGGGGTGGGGGGGAGGCAGGGCAAAGCTAAGCAAGTGATTCTACAGGTTTCCAACCACCCTCTGTGAAGAGCATGCAGGGAATTGCCACTAAGGTGGGTGTCAGCGAGCATCAGAGGACATTTAAAAGACTTCTTTTCATCTAAACACGCCATTCATTAGTGAGGATCTCAGAACATGGGCATGCTTGCAATTGCTACGGGGGGGTGGGGTTCAAGGCTATGCTGTGTTAATTAATGAGGCTACACCAAGGGCCATGAGCAAGACATTTTCATTTCCAGTATGTTTCACATTCTGACCTCCTCTCCTCCCTCACTAATACTGGTTCAGACTTCTCAAGAGCAAACAGATGATCGTACATTTCCATGCTGGAAAGTCATATAGGGTTGCAAATATATACAGTTGTCTTTATTTATTTTTTTTTACATACACATATGTAAAGAATAAAATAAATCAAATGCAACAGTAATACACCTAACTTTTAACACAGGAATACTACAGAAATCAAGATAGATCCAGAGTGTATAATTGTGTGTCTGTCCATTTGCTGACTGTCGCTGTCTGCCGCTGTGTACATGGTCATGGTCACCAACTATCAGGCAGAACCCAGATAATACAGCCTACACAAGCGCAGACAGGGACATTCATGGCAGGATCATGGTATCTTAAACATAAAAAAATAATAAAAACTAGGAAATCATATTTGTTCCAAAAGACAAACTGACTACATTAGGAAAGTATGGTAGATACAAAATGAAATCAGGAGTATAGCTTCCCTTCACTTCATTGGCTGGTGTCTCAAGATGCCACACCCCCACAGCCTCTTCGCCCAAGTGCGGTTTCAATACACGGGGCTGTTTCGGATGCCACAGCAGAGCACCATGCTGAAGATCATCTCAAAGATCTATCAAACCAAAAAAAACAAACAAAACAACACAAAACCATCAGCATAGAGAAACAATGTGGAGGATAAACAGCAGATTTAAAACCCAGAAATAAATTGCATTTACATTTCATTTGAAAGGACGAAACTAGCTCAAATGAAAATGTATTAACCAAAATGAACCATTCAGCAAATGATCAAATGTACCCAACTTTCCGCTCACCCCAAGTGAAGCTGATTAGTCGGGACTTATTTGGAGTCGAGATCGGAGCTGTGAGACTTAAGTTGCTTATAAACACTAGAAGTCAATATTCTTCCATAAACATGTCCCCAAAACTTCTGTTTAACTGCATCCAGCTGTTTATTATAGTGGTGCAGATGTGAGAACGTGGTTTAGGACACAGTATGACTGTGAGCTATAAAACTGAACAAGATGTCACAGCCATTCGAGACAACAGACCAGAACTTTACCACAAAACTGACTGTAGATCAGTACTCCTGATCTGGTTTGTAAAAACAGAGCCTGTGGTATTAGACTACACGTGGATGACTTGGGCATTTCAATACCTTAACCTTTACATTTAGCAGATGCGTTTTTCCAAAGCAACTTCCATTCCCTAACTTCAAGGGTCTGTCTCCCTGGAGCAATTTGGGGTTATGGGTCTTGCTCAGGGATCCAGTCTGATGAAGGTAGGATTCGAACCCATCACCTCTTGGTGCAGAGGTAAGTATCCTATCCACAAGGACACCGCCACCCCTTAAGCAAGTCATACACTACATTAACAAGTGTGTGTTACCTTAATGAAGACTACGTGGATTTTGGACCTATTTGCAGAAAACATTGACAGAAAGAAGTCTGGGCCTGATCTGGCGTAACTGTATCTTGCACCATTTCCCCATGTCTACATGTGCTTTGACGTACTTCAATGTAAATTGGGTGGTCCTAATCTCATCCACCACATACAAAGGGCAGCCTATTGTCAGAATCCCCTCATCACCCATGAATAGATGGTTGTCAATCAGCCATGCTATGTAAAACTTTACACCTCACAGAGACGTTCTGACCAGCAAAATCTTTTTATTATGTGTGGGAAGTTTAACAGATCATATCATCAGAAATATTTCATATTTACACCATATTCTCCGGTAATTTTGTATATACTATGTTATACTATAATAATACTATACATTTGTATTTACTGTATACTACTGTATACACTTTTACAACAAAGTCCCATCTAGGTTTTAGAGTCTACCACACACACACAAGCACAGACACACACAAGCCATTTACTCACCATGATGACAGCCACTACCAAGGCAGCTATGCCGATCATGTAGATCTTCTCAGTGAAGAGTGTGTTAATTTGGTAGTGACAGTCCTGTGAACACGCACGCACACACACACACACACACACACACACACAATTCATTTCACATATTACAAGACAAAGCAAAGTCATTTCTAACAATAACACCAGGCAACAACATTTTGTAGTGTTTCTTATACAATCTCAGTGCGTTCATTTCGGTGGTAACATTCATTTTCCTGCAGCTTCAAAGGTTTATTTTTTAGAAACATATTCCTGTAGCTTCATCGGTTTTTCACTTTTAGAAAAAACTAAACTTGGCGGCTTGGCCGATGTGGTCTTTTGTTCTACTTGCAACTTTTTGCACATTAATATGTTGTTTGTTGAACATGTAGATAACAGGAGACACACACCAGTTAGCCGAATACAAAAATAATAGTAGTATTATAACAACTTATAATGAAAAATATACATACAGTTCAGACTATCTCTAGAAACATTAAAGGGAGGAAAAAACTGATGGGATGTTCTGAATCAGCGTTCAAAACTTGACTAAGAAACATCAAAAATGGCAATGAAACAGACCTTTCATAAAACAATGTTACCCAGTGTTAGAAATATGGACATGAATTTTTATATTATATATCTATAAACACACACACACACACACACACACAAAAAAACATATGTACAGGCCAGGGCATACCGTGTTTGTCATCAAAGTGGATTTCGCAGGGCATATATCGGGGTTCGTCGCGAAAGTGGCAAAAGAGGTAAGTGCACCCTTGCCACAGCAATGAAGCTGAAACACAGGAAAAATAAATTCTGTTGATGGATGACACTGCATGTATTGTGCAGAAAAGGGAAAGTAAAATCCTGAGCTACATCACCGATAAAGCTTAAAGCAACGCTCAAAGAGGAAGAAATGGGCTTTTATTACAGTCTGCTTTGTTGTTTGTTTTTTGTATTTATTTGCTTTTTAATATTCAGTTTGTGTCATTATTTCGTCACATAGTAGTGGCTCATTTGAATTCTGCTGAAGGCATTCAGAATATGCATGCTACCCAAATACTTTGAGTATTTGAGAAGTCTTTGAGAAATCCGACAGTAAACTAATTCTGCATCAAACGACCTTAGTCTTGTCTAGGTTTCCATTGGGAAGCTTCTTAAAAATACATTTTCCCTGAAGGAAACCTGGCAGCTTCATAGCTGCATCCATGTTAGCACTTCACATTTGATGTGGTCATTTCACAGCATGGGCGTCGTTAGGTCTATTTTGGGGGGTCTGAAGCCCCCAAAATGATCCCAAGCCACCCTAAATATATAATCATTATTCTACTATTTTTAATTATATATCCAAACATTTCATACAAGATATCACTGAGCACAGATACTCACTTTACACATAGAAACAAGACTATGAATTGAAATAAAAAATAATAAGTCTAGCTCTCATTATTGAATTAAAATGATGTTCTGGCTGTTGAAGCTGCTGTAGGTAGCAGGCGGGCATTAGGACCCAGGCGGAGCTACACTGCGCTGCTTGTTAGCGAGTAGCAACCGGAGCCCGTTTAGTAATATTTCTCTGGTAGCGCCGTTTGTACTCAGTTCAACAGAACAATACTATGAGTGTCCATAACTGTTCACTGCTTAACTTTACTTGTTTCCTTAAGGAAAAGGAAAGGTTTGGTGAAATGATTTCAGCCCTCTATACACGCTAATTCCTTCCTACAACCCTGGGGGCTAAGCCACATTATATATATATATACATACATACATATATATACACACACACTTCTATATTCATATTTCTGTCTACTTCTGCACATGCTTGAAAAATGCAGATTTCCCACCTCTGGGAATCTTATCTTAATGTATCTAAAAAGTAGCATCATAGACCATCGTATGATTAAATAATTTCACATTTGTCTCTAGCTGTGTCAAGGTTTCTTATATATTTTTTTAAAAAATCCGAAGGCCCACAACATTCAATTTTCAATAGAAAATGGTGACTTATTTGTGCAATGTATTAACTTAATCATGTCTAGAACAAAAATAAAACAAAGTCTAGTCAAGATAGATGTCATGGAGTTTAATGCAGCTTAAATAATACAGCTGTAATTGAATATAGTACCAATGTGTCCTCTAGCTAATGGTACTAAAGATGTACATGCTTGAGGATACCAGTCCAGTCATAGTATATGTATCTCGAAAGAAACAGTCTTTCTGAGAGTGTTCTGAATAAAATTACTGAATAAAGTTGCAGATGTAAAAAGAAAATACAGTTCCCTTAACTGAATAATTGGCCTGGAACTTACTGAGGTAACATATTGTCACTGTTGTAGCAAAGCCTTTTTATCTAGTAAAGAGTACATTTATATAGAAGAAATAAAACCCAACTATAATTATGCTCCCACAAAGATTCAGCCATTTCTTGTTCAGTTCATTATGAAATGTCAACAGCTGGTGTTTTCAAAGGGGGTATATAGGAGATGTTCCCTCCAATTACCATACATTATCCACCATCTTTAATTCACATCACCGAGTCAGAACGGAAGAGAACTGCAACAGCACCACCAATCACAAATCCTAAAGTCTGTTCTTGGCCCCTGCTGGTTAGGGCATAAGGCAATGACAGCCAAGGAGAGGCTTCCCCCCCTTCTCCAGCCTTCGCTGGACTCCAGTCAATGGGAGCAGAGGCCATTCCACCAGTCCCTGCCCTGCTTTCTATTCTAATTACACCCCTCTGGATTCAGTGAGCACCAGCAAGCCCAGTACTATTTGTGGTAATTAGTCCACAATGTGTGCTGTCAACATGCAACCCCCCACACCACACACACACCACCCCCCAACACAACAACAAGCACCTTGCTCCGGCCACTGGAATGCATTAGCTTCACCGCCCCCCCAACACGTACGCACCCTCTCCCTCTCCCTCTCTTTCTCCCTCCCTCGGCTACTCATGTCAAATCTAGGTCCCTCCGAACAAAATCTTAATAATTAACTGGCAATTTTTAACATGATTGCTTGTGACACACCTACTCTGGTAATTATTGCTTTGAGGCCATTTGCTAATGAAATTAATGCATTCGTTGCCCTAACAAATTAGCATAACTCATGCAAATGGACCACGTTTTAAGCCCACTTGCTAAGACTGGGGGAGGAGGAGGAAAACAAGAAAAGAAAAGAACAACAAGGGGGGAAAAAAAACATCAACAACAAAATGAAATTAAATGGAAAATGCATTAGCAGAACTGCAGGGAGGGCATATTTATATATATATATGTATGTATATATATATATGTATGT
>JBBPDH010000037.1:15691724-15710035 GCA_037974565.1 Clupeocharax schoutedeni
CGTTCCTCTCATATGATTGGTAGGTGAAATAAATTGGCTCGAAAATATTAAACCGCATGCGCTGGCTCTAAAAAAATGTTTTTCCCCTCACGGCCGCACGCCGGAAATCCGGCACAGTGCCGGAATACTTTAAACCCTGAATATCTGAGGTGATTCCACAGAAACACAAATAATGAAGATATATCTAGAGTTAGGAGAGTGAACAATGCCAGAGAGTGTAAGATGGAAAACCAAAGTGCCCAATATAAAGTCCTGCTCTAAGGCTCAGCAGGGCCTAAGCCCACCTACCAGATGGCCCACCCAGGCTGAGAGCTCGGTTTCATTTGTATCCCCATAAAACGACTTACAGACACTCTGTGATGCTCAGGGTGGTGCCAATGAAGAGTAAGCTAAAGGAAAAAAAATATATAAAAACCTATCAGCAACTGTATGCTTAAATTATAACTAATTTATCAGTTTAAAAGAACTGAACAATTTAAATACTGACAGTATTTCCCTGACCATTCTAAACATTTAGATAACATGGACATAATTTTCGCATTTACATATATTCCACATAATTTTGAATCATAATTTACTTTTGCTATTAAACACACTGATATATTGGGTTGTACTGCCATTGGCTCACAGTTAATTTTATTAAACTACACTGATATAACGGAACACAAATAATTGCTCTGTAAACTTCCTATTGTTCAATTAAAGCAGAGACTCTCTTTCATCGTTTAGTTAAAAAAAAAATGTTATCCATAATTCAATATTTGAAATATAATGTGATAGGGACCACACATCTGAAATAGTTATAAATGTGCTGAATGATGCCCAAGACAAAACATACTTTTAGATATAGTGGAGAGGTACGTAAAGCAACACATAGCATGCCTTTTTTATTTGTAACGTATTAATTATTAACTTATTAACTATGGTAGCACTATTATTAACAACATTACACACATAAACTTAGAAGATGAACAGTGTTTACTATCCAAAAAGGCCAGAAACCAAGTGGTTTGTGTTGTATATACTGGTTCCCATCACCACCACAGTAATTCATTAAATCTCTACATCATTCTATATAAAAACTCTCTAAATGACTTTGTTTATATGTAAACACGTAAACTTTGCAGACATCTGGAAAAGCTGCTGGGATTCTGCTTTAAGAGTACTAACTGAATAATAAACCTGGACTTTGAGGGGTTAACGCACCCAGAGTATGTTCTGTTGAAGCAGTTGCAGAAAACGACTCTCCAGACCGAGCACCTGTTTCAACATCAAACGACAACACAGCAGCTGCTCCTGCCATCATAACGCATGCCCTCTTGCTCTCCCCTGATAAGAAAAGTAGGCTGGACTTTGCTGTGCATGTCCATTTCTGCAAGGGACCATCTGTTAACTTGTCTGGCTTATATCAGTACCTACGACTGTAACGGACCATGTTTGTCTTGTGCAACAAATGTGTTGTACCTGTGAAAAACTTTCACAGTATTGATGCTATTAAGAGTCCGTGTCAATGGTTCAATACCTACAATACTGTACACAATGACATTCAATATTTTATTGCATCTGTGGTTTGGAACATCTCTTTATTAAAGGGCCCACACCATGGAAAACTAGTTTTTTTTAATTTAAAGTTTCATGTGGTATCACAAAACCTTCTCCAACTCAAATGCAACAAACTAGGTTGTAAAACCAACCAGTTTCGAATGTGTTACTTTGTGATGTCACAAAAACAACACATCTATACATGTTCATCTGCACAGCCTACAGTAGTTCAGGCCTGCCCTCCCATTATTTAGTTACAAGCAGCTCAGGCTGCTTTTTCTATTTGGCACAAAACTGGGCAGCCAGTCAAAACAGCATAAAAAGCACAGTAACATAACAGCCTCCGTTTCATTTTAAGCTATAAAGAGATGTCTGGTGTGAAGTAAAAATGAAAGAGACGCAAGCAAACAATAAATAAAATACCAGAATACAAGAAAAAGTAAGGATATGGGCACTTTAACGGTATAATTTATAGTTGGTTTTTTTATATATATATTTATATATATATATATATATAGTTTTTCACCAAAACCTGAGCCAGCGTAAGCTGTGACATAACACAGGAAGTCAGCTTCGCATGGTACCTTTAACAGTACAAAGTGTGGAAATTGTGTACTACTCGTGGCTGCTCCTGGCATGCATTTTTCAAAATAAATACGAGTAGGTTTCTCAGACATGCATTTGTGTTTGATTTTCTCTCCCACAAACGCAGCTCTTGCCTCTGCCCTGGAATCCTTTCAATGCTCTTTATTTGATAGGACCAACTTACACAGATTATCTCACATTACAGCCCATAATGACTAGAGATGGGTGTGTTCAGCCGTTGGATGCTAGCCCATTTCTCTGCACTAAGCTGGAAATTGCTGTAATGTCTGCATTAAGATCTACAGTCTCATTCATCTCTGTAGTCCGCTCCTGCACAATGCATCTGACTGCCCTCTACACACTGCAACTAATGGCCTGAAAATAGTGCCTAGAACCTGCAAATGTCTTCTGTTTGATGACAAATCTTGATTCGTGCACCAGTAGTAGTATTTCAGCATTTTCAACCCTGTAACCACCCAGTTATTTATAATGAAATAATAAATGGAAAAAGAACAGAGATCCTTGTCACTCAAAACACACTGCTTATGGAATCCAGTGGTAAGCAGCTGAATTCCTTGATTGTACATTTCTATTAAACATTCTGTATAATTTGTTTCTGAGAGATTAGTTTCTGGAATATTTGTGGTAATGCATTTTAAGTGTAGTGGTTTGGGTGGGGTCAAACTTCATTAGTACAGCTTCCAAAACACATTTCTCTCATCTTAAGCTCTGCATTGTTACTTTTCAATTTGTGTTATTGGCTCATAAATTACAAGCAGAATCCAGCCGTCATTCTTCTGTAAAAGCATTCCCAGAATGCTCCTGCTATCCATGGTCTTCTTTTAGAAGAATAGAAGGAGGTAGCTCAGTGGGTAGGATACTTGCCTCCAGCCTAAGAGGTCATGGGTTCGAATCCTACCTTGGGCACCACCACTGGGTCCCTGAGCAAGACCCTTAACCCTTAGTTGCTCCAGGGAGATACTATCCTCTGTAGTCAGGGAATGAAAGTCACTTTGGATAAAAGCGTCTGATAAATGCCGTGAATGTATTAAAACTGTGTTTTTCACAGAGATATATATTGAAATGAATGTTTGTAGTATTCAGCACTACAGTACTGATAATGGTATATAGAGATTATCCTGAAAAACACTGGAGTATTCAATTAAATCTAGAATTTAGAAGTGCTTTGTGCCATAAACAGAAAACTTTGTAACAACTGCAGTACGTATGATTAGCTCCCGACCTGCTACTCAGTTCCAAATCAGTTTTGTCTGTAGCAGAAGCCAGTTTTCTCCATTAGTCAGTGTGGCAGCAGGCTCTGTTACGTGTGGAACTCCTGTGAGACCTTCAGCTGTTCCCAGACATCAGCACGGCCACCCGCAGGGTTCCACAATAGCCAGTGTGTCCCTGTGCCCCCCCACCCTTACTACCCCCAAACCAAGAGGTTAAAAGGTCAAGGCTCTGTTAAACTACTATGCAGATACTGAGGTTAAGGCTGGGCAGTGGCCTCAGTGCTTCATTTCTGCATAAATGTTTTGCATGAATGGAGGCTAATGCTAGCACTCCTGCCGAAGGCTATGCATTAGAGGCACATGACCCTCATTTCCCTTACTGTCATGGACACACACAAACACACAAAAGGTGGATGCGCATAACAGGGCACTACAGATACAGGAAGAGGCTGATATTGAGATCTCACAGAATTACTGGGACCAATCCATTTTCAGGCAGTAATAGTTTGACTTGGTTTATATTATAACAATTGGGAAAAACATTCTTTTGACTGCATCACCTGCTTACTACTGTCACAGCAAGACAAACTAAGTAGACAAAAACAGTCATAGTTGGATGAAAACATATCCAAACAATTTTAACAAGAAAACAATTACAACAACAATTATATTAATACTTATAAATAATAATAATAATAATAATAATAATAATAATAATAATAGTAATCATTTCTATAAAGAAATCTGATAAAAAGCTAAAAACAACCAAAACATGCTTAGAATTCTGGGTAGCTCCAACTCCATTGCCATATAAAAATTGTTACTATCATCAGTTATTAGAATTAGGAATATAAACAAGACCTTCTGTATAATTAAGTCACTAAATGGCTATAGACTGATTAATTCTTATTTATAATGATTGATGAGGGATAATAAAGTCTACAACACAGATATAGACATTTTAATTATCTAAAATGTCCAGAGAACCTACACGCACTTTCTGCACTGTAACGCAACGGTAGAATAGTATTAACTCTGTTGGGTATATTTTCACTTACAACAAACTACAAGTTACCTTTTCTTCTGCAGGTTTTAGGGCAAAATTATTATCTCAAACAACATGTTTCGGGCATTATACAATATTTTCATAACCATTTTGAGTTATGGTTTCCTTTGAGGTGGTTTTCAGAACTCTTCGGTTGCTGTGTACACTTAGTAAGGTTCTCCAGAATGGAGCATTTCACATCAAACCGTCAAAACAAAGAACGTTTAGATGTTTCTTAGTATAAGTGAAAAAATATGACTATAGGTCAGGCCCCATCACATAGACAAACACAGAACAACTGCCTAAACACTCTGTTAGGCCCATCTCTGACAGGCTCAAAATGTTCAGGAAATACCACGGATGACTCAAAAGGGAATTTTACATTTTCCAAAGCTTCGGAGAAGGCCCTCTTCCTCAGCTCCCGCCTTTCAGCAAACAGACCTGGCAAAAAAAAAATCCCTCCTCCAAATTCGCACAATAGAGATGATTCAGAACGCTGAAAATAGAGGGGTTCAGCTTTCAACCGACCCTTTTCATTCAGAGTAAAGAAGAGGAGATGGAAAGAGAGAAAGCACATAGACCCTGTGATTAAAGCTCTCAATCAATTCCTTTCGCTGTTGTTCCTTTTTTAGTTACACAGCTAAAATTTACAAGACTTGGTTTCACGTTTGGATGAGTGTGAGGCACAAGTTTTCCATACAGCAGGAAATGTAATCATGCTGGAAAGCTCTGCCAAGATTCCTTACGGACTCCAAGGAAGGGAAAAAAGACAGAAAGAGAGAGAGAGAGAGAGAGAGAGAGTGTGTGTGTGTGGGGGGGGGGTAAAGAACAGACACTGAATGAAAAAGCTGGAGTTTCCCAGTACTGAGGAGTGGCTGTGAACAAGCTTGAGGTCTCTATTTTAGATTCAGGACATTTTCAGCAGTCAAAACACATTTGGGAAAATGCATAAAAAATGTGCCCGTTAGGTACTCTCAAATATTGGGATCTGTGATCAACTGCTTTCTTCAAAACTTTAACAGTAACGTTTGTAGTCGCAGTTGACTTTGAATGTTATTTGCAGCTGTTTTATTTTCTTGAATTTGACCCTAAAGGTTAAATGCACCCAAATCAGTGCATTTTTATAGCCATGGTGGACTCAAGTATCTTCAGAATATATTTTTAGTCAATCAGTACTACAGTTATTTTACAGTTATGCCGAGTAGGCCTGCTGAAGGTGTCCTCCAGTGATAACGTAACTGATATTACCAGCATCAACATTGCATTTGGTGATAAACAATTTCAGTAGCAAGAAGCAATCCAGTGTTTCCAAGTAAGCATTTGGGTGGGATTTGTATTAGAAGTTGCCGCTTAAAAGATCAGTTGCAGCTTTCTCCATTACTCAAGCGTGGTAAACCATGTCTGCGAGCAATTAGCTCTAATTATCCTAGAAATACGGATAGTTCAAAGAGTCAGGAAAAGATGTTCATACACTTTCGTTTCTAAACACCCTATATACTTTTAAACAGTTCATCATGGCGCCTAGACTTCTAATCCTGAAGATATTTCTCTCACTTATTCAAGTCTCCATTAATTCAAACTAGGGGTGGGAAGATCTAAACAACCCCCCCCAGCAACCCCCCCCACCCCTCCCCCACAATGGGAACCGTGGATTTTGTTGACCTGTCATTTTGGCCAGTTGTTCCTCCTGCTGTTAAGTGCATACAACGTCCTCCTGAATAAACAAACATCTTCCAACAGGTTAACTCATAAATGTGAAAGAAACTATTCATACGCATCACAGAAGGTTGTCCTGGGATCAGTCTGAGGAGAATTAATGTAATCCCTTTTACCAGTAAAACAGGGAAGAAGATGGATGTTTCAACAAGAACGTGACCCTAATTATAAGGCTGCAATAACTTAAGTCTAGGTGAGGATTCTTGTGAGGCCAATTTCCTCATTTAAGCCAATAATAGAAATCTTGTCACCTCTGAACTACAAGGCTGTAAACAGCTAATCCCTTCTTGTAGATCTCAAAACTGCAAAAACAGCCATTTAAACAAAAAATTTTAAATAAGTGTCTGGATTATTCCCTCCCTAATGTAATCATGGAATTTTACATTAGAGTAGCTAAATGCTTAGCTAAGTTAGCTTAGTTTTCCGAAAATGGCACCGTATGAACGGTAACACTTCTCTGTATGACTGGACAATGACCTCAGTGATCCTCTTAGGAAATGCAGGTCAAAGGTATTTTTTGCTAGGAGTATTAATGCTCACATGTTTAGTAGTAATAACAGCAAAAGGCTGCACAGCCATCAACTTGTGCAAGCAGAGAAATTCTGTGTGTAACCTGATCATTTGTAAGCCCAAATCTATACCTCTCAGTTGGGTCTTTATGTTCTGAATCCAGCAGGGGTTGGGTAACGTAATGGGCGTTTGCTAATGTTATTGCCAGATGAACCTGTGTCGCGCTAGAACAAGAGCATGCTTGGCCTCAGATCGAAAGTTGAAGGTGTGTGTGGTTCCTTCTAACAAAAACGTCCACATAGTTTCACTGTACCTGACATTGCAAGTACGAAAAGCAGGTCAATGGAGGCCTGGCTTGGAAATGCAAAGCTGCCACAAAAAAAGGAGCAAAAACTCTGGGCTGAGTGAAAGATTTCAGCGAACTGCGTGAAGAGTTCACTGAAAGGCAATAAACGATGTGACTATAAACTATAAATTGTTGATATTATAGCAATCCCTTGTACCAGTAACAATAACAAATCTGGTTGATGGAAGTGCATGGAAAAATCAGAGGGTGGGTGAGTGTGTGTGCGTGTGTACGTGTGTGTGTGTGTGTGTGTTGGTAGTTAGTAGTTTCCATTAATTGTCAGCCATGTTAGAATGTTTGGCTGGGCTTTTTTTAGGGACACTGATAAGAACAACATGAGAATGCTTACTGATGTAGACGGTGCTGGGTGGTTCCGTGCCCTCGAACTTCAGCTCCAAGAGACTGTTGGTCTTTGGTTCATGACGGAGCCATAGAGACACGCCCAGGATTACACATCCGGCCAGCTGAGTGAACAGAAACAGAGAGATGGAGAGCAATGAGTCTTCATTTCATCAGGCTTTTTTCCGTGTGAACACAACCAAAGATCAAGATCTGGTCATTTCACCGAGAAGGAACCAGAGACTTTCACAAATTCCTGCATCATCTACGCAACTCTGACTTATTTGTTCCGTTACTTAGAGGAACTGCTGTGTTTGTGCTTTTCAGTCAGCAAATTCAAATGACCCAGTGATCCTCATGTTCTTATCTCTAGCTCATTCTGGAACTTGCTTACAGCACTCAACAAAGGCTTTGGGGGGCCCTCTTGCAGGAGGAGTAAAAATACCCATACATGAGAAAACACTGGCGCGCATCCGGATAGCCCTCTTCATGGCTATCCAGTTCAAGACTCTCTTCCCTTCTCCAATGGAGACAGAAAATAATCGAATTCCTCACAAACACAGAATGGCAAACTCAGAGGGCAGGATGTTCCTACAACTCCACAGACAAAGAAGAAGGGTGGGGTTAAAAAAAGGGGGCAAAAGAAAGAGGTCAGACTCTTGGGCTAACCATTTAAAGTTTTTTACTACAATGAGTGGTATTGTGTGGGTGGGGGCTGCTAGAAGCGGGAAAGGGGCCTCTGTTTACAGATAAATCACTGTCCAATCGAATGCGGCCGAGAACAGCCCGGGCAGCTGGACCTCGTCAGCAGCGGACAGACGCTGTAGAGGAATGCAGGACACAAATAAGGGAGAAGTAGAGACAGCCCAGAGCCCAGCGGGAGCTAGCACAGCAAGCGAGGGAACATCCAAACACCACTCATGGAAGAGTACTGGGAATATGGAGAAGAACAGACGAGGTTCAGAGGAGGAATTCTGAGCCGACCTGAGCACTCAATCACTGGCTGACAAAAAAAAAAAAATCCAAAAACTGTGCTGCTCCTTTTCTTAAAAAGTTACACGAAAGGGCCATTACTGGTTGCTTTAAAAGAATTTTGATAAACGATAATAGCTGATATAAAGGTATGTGGTCAAAAATGAAACAAGGATTCTGGCATGAAACAAGGTAAACGGTTACCTGCCAAAACACTTTCTTAAACTTTATTTATTTATTTATTTATTTATTCGGTTCTCTTGGCCACCAGCTTTGTAACATGTTACACTAACATAAATGGAATCTTTGGAAGCACGTGTGATATTTTAACCATGATCTCCTTCTGCATTTTTTAGTTTTAAGTTACCACATACCAGATCGTGGTATCATCATCGGTCAGCCCCTACATGAATCTAAGTGAAACTATTTCACTTTCTTTCTGACTCCTTAAGCCCAGCTCATATCTCTCTCTCTCTCCCTCGTGTCTGTGGACAGCTGCAGAATGAAATTTATCCACCCACAGGTCAAACCCAAGGATTTTTCCCGCATTTTGCGGCGCAGTTCTCTCAAGTCGTATAAACTGAGCAATAGGAAGGCGAGGATCCGCCCCCCCTTTCCTTCTTCTCAATACTGCCTGAATAAAAATAAGCACTATCATTTAATATCTGTTCAATCTGGTTTTTTTTTAGTTAAAATGACAATATTTCAAACAATTTAAATTAAGTTTTACAAAAATCAATGATAAGCAAAGTTGTGGATAAGTCCATTATAACAGAAAGCCATGAAGCATTGAGAATGAACTGGATAACAACTAAATTTTACTGATCAAATAGTTATTCGCTATATCTGTGACAAGAAAATACCAAAAATACATATAAATATAGTATATAACTGTGTTTTCATCATATATGGAATTTTTTTATTGAACAGTATCTGTTTCTGTTTGGTGTGTAATTTCATCATTTTTCATCATTTCAGCACTGAGGTTGTTAATGAATATTAAAAAATTATCTAGCAAAATTTTGAGGGAGTGTATAGACAGGTGGCATTCTATTTTTACAACTTCCTCACAACATGCAGTAAAGGAAGTTATAAAATTGACTTTATTTCATATAAACCATTTGAAAACAGCATCCGAAAAATTTATTATAAAGGGGGCAACAGAATGGCTCCGAATGACTAACATTAAGAATGCATTTGCTTTCCTATCTCATTTAAAGTTGCTACTTTAAAAGCAACAATAAGACACAAAACAGTGAATATGATACGCTCCTTTGTTTGGCTACATCCAGCATAGCAGAAATTTAATCAAATTATGAATCACTGCTTTAAATAAATGCCCCTGGGAACACTGGACACGGTCAGGGACAGTTTCTCCAGAAAAAAAAGAAAAACACAAAGAAGAATCAGAGAGCCCGAACCGATTCATGCTTGTAATCTGAACTGTTACCATGCCAGATCGTGGCCCCCAGAGAGGTATAAAGTTCAACCACTCCTCTAAGGGTTTGAGGGTGTCTGACTAAGTGTCTGTGGGACTGATATAGAGACTCTCTCTCATCCCACTGCTCCTCTCTCTCTTTAGACCGCCCCGGCCCATTCCACAGCTCAGGCAGCCCGCTGCTTAGCGACCGGGTAAACACCAGCACTGCCAAAGGGTGAGGCTGGAATCAGGGAGCATCAGCCTGCAGCTTTCGCAAATCTCATCTTCACCACCGTGCTCCCCCAGCCCGCAATGACTCGGTCTTACTCATGAGGCTAAATCAGTGGTGTTTCCCCTAAAACTGAACCATTGATGGGGGTTTCCTTGAGTTTGTTTCATGTTGAGTTTTCAAAGTCTCAAGCCAAGGACAGTTCACTGGTTCAAAAATAAAGCCCTCCTTCAAAGAGAAAATGGGGCAAAAGCACGAGGACTTCTTCCTACATTAGAGGTTCCCAAGAGCCAAGGCTGCTTAGTCAGACAGCCTTGTCTGGAACATAGCGTCATGCCCCTCCAGCTGTCTCTTGTCCCGATAAAGGTTCTCGCTTCTCAAATAACTACTGTACATTATATCTGGCCAAAACACTTCACTCCTGTACATGTGCATGAACTTGAACACACACACACATATATATATATATATATACACACACACCATTTCATAAGTTTCATAACAGCCTACCTGAAACCTACCTACACAATTCACATTCTGGGAAATTCTGTGTGACTAGAGACTGACACAGTGCGCTGCCCCTGGGCTTGTCATGGCCTGTTCTGTGACAAACAACCTGGTGGCACAACATGAGTAGGCAGAACCAGGGCCATCAGAGTAGGCAGAACCAGAGTCTTTGGCTGGGAAAGTATCAATGTAATCTGACTCTCCCACCAGCCTAGCTCTAATCACTGTTTTCCATTTATTTCCACTTGGTCTCCCAATGTTTTTATTTTGGCTAAGTGTCCTTAGTGCATGTCCCTAATGAGTTAAGAGTTTAGAGATTTGTTTTCCTGGGTGGGGTAAAATTCTGGATTTCCAACAACAAGGTTTGAGAAGCATGCGATAACAGAACGGCGATGATCTAAACAAGGTTTTCAACCACAACCTTTTATTCCTGTCATCATATCATCTGATATCCTTGGCGTTGATGCAAGAAAATAACAGGTTACCATGATTAAAGAGATCCTTGAATAAACTTTATATTGACAAAATGCACTCTGAGGTTCCAGTCCAATCTACAATACAAGGACATAGAAGCTGTGGACAGATAAGAAGTCTTGTCTGGGCAACGAATTATAATGGACAACTATTAATGGTAAACAACAAAGCTGTGATGCCTTTTATGAATTATTTAAACCTTCTTCTGAAAAAAGAATCTAAGATGCAAAACTAGATGACTGACCTCGATCTCTAATTACCCTAAGTGACGGGATAAGTGACAGGATGCACACAATGGCTTTTTCCTTTTAGACCTGGCAATTTGCTTCCGATTTGCTTCCCACACGGTATCCGTTGAGTGAAAGAGCGAGCCTTTAGTATACACTCTTGGCTCTTAATCAGCAAAGAAGATGGAAAAGGTATTTCCTTGGCCTGATTTGTCAGACTTGTTCGAGCCAAGGTTCACGAGGCTTAAGACAGTTCACGGTGTGAATTAGGCACTTTTTTTCACCGTCCGATCATTTAAAGTGCTCACACGGGTGGTATCTCAGGAATCTCTTTTCTTTTACCTTAAAGAGCCATAAGCAAAGCAGCAGTTTGTTGCCATAAACGCTTAACTAAATTATTTAAAGCATTTCAATTTTTATTGGTTTTGTCTGTGGTGAGAGAATGAAAGTTAAGATAACGGCAATATTTTTTTTATCGCGCGGTAAGAATCTCGTGCGTTAACGCCGTTATCGGCCCAGCTCTAATACTTATATACGCTGTATGTGTAATTTAATGGATGTGAAAGAGTTTTAACAAAAAGCAGCCATTGCCTTTATCCCACGAGCACAGGTTTGGAAGTAACGTGTATCCAAACCCTCCCAGCACCATTTCAAGTATGCTAACAGTTCTGTGTAAGCTGCTCATTTAGAACTTGCAACTCTAAGAAGAAAGATCTAGAGGCCAGGAGATATTAAAAAAAAATCTGTTCTTTGGTTAGGTGATTAGGGTGTTCACCCTGCGATCAGGAAGTCATGGGTTTGATTCCGAAGAGCGCTAAGCAGCTCTGAGGTCTCTTGACTCTCTTAAGGTCTCCCCACACACTGCAGAGGAAGAATTGTGTGCTGTTCGTGTATGACAGATTGGTCACTTTCACTGCACCAAGAAAACTTCTGTACTCTAGTGAAAATATATCATACTATTATTATCAATCGCTTCATTTAACACCCATACTAAAACAGCTGCAAAACTAAAGTAGTAGCTATAGTTATAAATGTACTATTATCACACATCAAAATTATTCAAATGATATTTGTGTCATATATACAAGAAGTATGCAAAAAGCTTTTTTTTGCTTCTCCTAACAGTAGGAGAAAGTTGAAGCTTTTGTGGCCCATCAAAAGTTGTATCTAGGGGGTTCAGACATGAGGAAGTGCAGTGGTGCAACTTCCTACATCTTGCCAAGATGAACAACAGTGCTAAAATATTGCGTCTACTGGGGTGAGCAATAGGCTTAATCTCTTTCTTGATCTCTGGCTGCTAGTGAGACTGGAAGCCAAGGTATAATACAATATAGGAGATCCCCATTTCCAGTGATGCGATTGCAAAACCTTTTAAAGCAGAAGTAAGAATCTAATGGCAACACAAATTCCTGCTAAATCTAACTGACTGCATGTTGGCAGTGGTATGAGCGGCAGCAGAAAGATCACTTGAGAGATAGTATGAACGATAAGAAGCTTTGAGTTCATAAAAAATACAACATGCTCAGACACACACCAATGTGAAACACAGTGCATCTTAGCACAACACTTTCTTGCGAGGGTGTGAGGTTTACTGGAATTAGTGCTATGGCCTTAACCACACTGTGCATTCTGTGATAACCCAAATACTACAACCAGTAAATAGCCATGCCTCACAGCAAAAGTATAAATGTAAACATAGGAGAACATTCACCTACACATCATATTATTATGATCTGGTTACTGGAACCTGGAGACAAGACAAAGTTCCCCTGTACCCTCTTTTTAGAAAATCCTCTTCATTCCAGGAAGTCACGTTTATAGCCCCTGCTAGGAGGGTCTTATTAAACAGGCCCCTCCTGAACTCCTCCTGTTCCCTGCCAGAGACTTCGTGGTTATTTCTACCCTATGACTAAGTGATAGGGGGTTGTAGAATGCCTGGCACGTCAACACTGGGGCCCAAAGCACTGTGACTAGGATTCCAGTCATCCACTTGCCTGCCAGCTCAAATTTAGTCTTATAATTTCTGCGCACTTTTACAGCCAGGCCGACCTTGTCCTCAGTGTGGTAGAGTTACAACACCTTACTTAGCTTCTGACACCTTCTTTTTGTTGCATTTTGATTTCAGTTTAATAAAGTCCAGTTTAAGACGCCCTTTAAATAAATAATTCATCATGGGCTTTCTCTCAAAAAGAGCTGCTTTAACCTCTGGCCATTGTCCACCTTCACTAAAGACGTCTGGCCACCTGTCGGGCATATGAAGTGGTCTGTAAAAGAGGTGAGGCCCTATGTGAGCAGAAGAGAACTCTATTTCTCCATCATGATTGCATTTGAGCTTCCTTCAAGAAGAAAACATCTTACCACTGATGGGTGCAATTATGCGCTGTAATGCAGAATGTTGATTACTTCATGTACGAAGTCAAAGGAGCTTTTCAAATCCATGAGGTTTCAGTCTCTTCATTCCAGACATGATTTGCTTGAAAAAAAATGTGCGGTCAATGGTTCGTTTGCAGTTTCCTAACTAACCATGCACTTTTTGGGTGGTTTCCAGTCATAGATTAGCACTCAGTTCCTAAAATTAAAAATAGAAGTTCCCAAAAACTTGAGATCTGTTTTTTTTTAATCCATGTCTCAATCTTTGAGTGGAATAAAGACTTCACACATTTTTTTTCATGCGTTCAGTCTCCACTGTTTCCATAGGCCTGCATGAACTTTGGAGATGGAACATTTCTGCAAAGGCATTCATCAGATTAATGTAACCTGGGAGTGGGAGCAGATACTGAACAAAACCAGCTAGCAAACCACCAAACAGCCTCCACCACACTGACCACATTTTGCTACCCTAGAAACATCTTTTCACCCTCAGAACTGCAGACTTTACCCAAATAGCCTGGGGTCTCTGACATTGGGAAGGTTTTCAGTCCGTCCAACCTAAAAACCTTCCGAAATTCAAGAAGACTTAACTTTATGGGGGAAAAGCAAACTCCCTCTTCTTGCTCTTACATGTAAAGTAACGGTCCCATAGTCATGCGCAAACTCTCCACAGCACACCGTGTGAAATTCTTTCTCTGCATTTAAGCCATTCACCAAGCAAAGCAGAGGGGAGCAGTGTGTGGGGACGGTTCCTTGCTCAAGTGTACCTCAGGGGCGCCACTAACAGTCCTGGGATTCGAACTTACGACCTCCTGATAGCGGGGGAACTCCCTAACCACCAGACCACCGTAAAATCCATTACAGCTTTGAAATGAATATAGAGAATCTGTGATTTTCCACGGCTGGAAGCAGACCCTTGCAGAGTCCACGAAGAACTGGAGCTCTTCACGCCACCATTGTTTTAATCCCACCCTCATGGCCTCTAAATCAGACACGCAGCCCAGAGACCAAACCCTAGCTCGCAGGTTAAATGAAGCCTATCCAGTTTTGCAATTACGCACAATCGTCACCCGGTTCGGTTCCACTGCCGCTCATCATAACCCCCTATAATAAACAAGACCAATGGCGGCCTAACGGTGTCTGTTCTCAATGGCCGAAGCCACACACTCGGGTTCGTCGCGAAATCAGCGAGCACTCACCCAGAAGATGAAATTGAAGAAGAAAAGCAAGTATTTCATGCATTTCGTGCAGCCTTCCACGCCCATGGTTGCGGTGTGTACGTTTGTGGCTTCTGGTGTTGTGCTGGGCTGAAGTCCTGCAGAAAAGTCTGGAGCGACTGTGCCACTGAACGGCTTTTGTGTGAATACAGAGCTCGGACGACGTCAGACAGGCAACACCCAGCTTCTCCCCCCGCCCGCAGCAGAGACACCACCAGCCAGTCTACACACAACCCCCCACCTTTTCCAGGTGCTGCTTCCCACCGTCTCCTCTCATCACCACCCCACACAGCCTGGCTCTACCTACAAATTCAGTGTTTTTTTATGGTGCTTTGTCCTTAAGGATGTCAGACAATACGATATCAGTGATGGCACTATTGGCGAAATGTTGTTGTTTTGTAATGCACTTTGTGTTATATCGACTTCGTAGTGCTTTAGAAATAGAGTTTGATTTGATTTTGTTGATTTGACTTAGTGTACCTATTTACATACACACACACTTCTACATTTATGTTTATGAGTTATTTATAAAGTGTCCTTTTTTCATAAAGTGTACTTATTTATAAAGTGTACACTTTTGTTACATCGTTGTGTTGTATAGCTTATACTTTATAGGTTATGTTGCTACTATTTTCTTCTTTTGTTCTGTCCACTTGCTGCTGTAACACTGCACATTTCTCACCTGTGGTACTAATGAAGGGTTATTTTTTATCTTACCTTACCTTACCTTATCATTCTTATCCTTCAGAAATCTTCACAGCAGTGGTCTGAGTTATAGTTCTTTCAGATTTAATGATGTTTTCGCCTTTCAACATCACATATAAAATAATTTAGGAAATATGTTTAGGTCATAATAACAAATACAATGACTATACTTGGGTTTACAACACAACCTCAGTTTCCATATTTTACCATATTTACAAGCATTTAACATCAAAATACTGAAAATGTACTAAGAACTGTTTTCTTGTTGTCTTGAAAAAAAGAAGGAGCTGCAAGCTTATATCTGGTTTAATGAAATTCAACTATGTGTCAGGGGTCCTTTCTCTCTGTGAAATGTGTACACATACCAAGTGCTATTGCCTTTACAAACATGACCATTGGTTCTTGTGTTTGCATTGTGCAATGACGCTTCTAGAAGCAATGGGAGTTTTCCTTACTCTCCACTTTTCTTATGTGTTTCTGTTTTTCATATTTGGAAAGTCAATTTTACCTTCATAATTTGGATCAGTTATGAGCTAATGATGCTATGTCTTCCAAAACTGAAAGCAAAACAAGAATTAATTTCATGATCACATATCCTCAGGCATATAAAGTCCATGATGAATATGCAATACGATGAGCCAGTTTCAGAGTTTGAAGACTATTTTTTTAATGCAAGTGCATGTCTCCATCTAGTGTTCTTAATTAAATATTACAATAGAAGGTCTAATATCATGTATGACAGCGACGAAGAGCTCCCTTTTGTAAATGTTGTCGCCACACAGACCATCACAGGTAGAACTTTGTTAGAAATTTACATTTACATTTATGGAAATTATCATACACTTTTATCCAAAGCGACTTCCATTCCCTGACTACAGGGGACAATCTCTCCCTGGAGCAACTTGGGGTTAAGGGTCTTGCTCAGGGACCCAGTGGTGGTGTGCTACAGGCAAGTATCCTACCACTAGGCCACCACCCTACATGTTATAGAACATGTATAGAACAATGTTATAACATGTTGCTTACTTATATTGTTTTCATTATATTTATATTATATTGCTTGCTTATGTTACACAAATGTCTGTCAGATTTGTTTTATTAATTTGTTCATTTCTACTATTAATAATTATAAATATGAACCATTTAAGCAGGGGTTTCTTTTTGCCAGCTTCATAATTTGAAATTTAATCAGGGATTTTTCATAACATTTTTGGCTGAAATGATTGGCTGATGCTAATGGACTGTAAGTCATTCCACAGATTTGAAATATGTTTTCTTCTGACTAGGCCATGCAAGGACATTTACCTTGAGCCACTTTGTGGTCAATTTTTTTGCTGTGTGTTATGTGTTATTGTCATGTTGAAAGGTGAAACTTTTGCATAAACATCATTCCAGTAGAGTGCAGCAGGAATGTATTTTGCCCTACCCATTTTTTTTCTATCCTGACCAGTGCCCCAATCTCTGCTGCAGCGCAACACTCCCACAACAGGATACTGCCACCACCATGCTTTACTGTGGTGTCCTTAGGACGGTGAGCTGTATTAGCTTTTTTTTCAGTTGTACCATTTGGTGTTAAGGCCAAATTGTGAATAGTCTGATCATTTAATATTGTTCTACTTGGTTTTAGAATCTTTAAGGTGCGTTTTGACAAACCTCAGTTGAAACTCAACGTGGCCTTCCTTGAGAAGTGGCTTTTTGTCTTGCAATCAAGCACAAAAATTGTACATTTACATTTATGGATGTCCATTTACATTTATGGCATTTATCAGACGCTTTTATCCAAAGCGACTTCCATTCCCTATCTACAGGGGGAAGTCTCTCCCTGGAGTAACTTGGGGTTAAGGGTCTTGCTCAGGGACCCAGTGGTGGTGCTGTAGGTAGGATTCGAACCTGTTACCTCTTGGTCCGCAGGCAAGTATCATTGTGAGCTGTTGTCACATGCAAACAATGATCACTGTTTGCTATAAATTCCTATAGGTGCTGTAGGATAGCTTATGTTGCTTTCGTATCTTTCACCTGGATGTTATGAGTTGCACTGAGTAAATACAGCAGGAAAATATTTATCTTCTTGTGTGTGGGTCTTTATTTCAGGCCACAAAGCAAAAATAATTTAATATTTTTCTATACCCACTTTTTCCGTGTATGTGTGTGTGTAAAACACTGCTACTAACCATGTAGTCAAGACGGAAAAAATGTTTTTCCTTCCTCACACTAGGGGTTTGATGCATGTCCTTTTAGGGCAACATGGCATATTTATAAGCTTTGTATTTCTGATTACACTTAAAGGGATTGAAATGACTTTAAATTAATAGTAGAATACATTATAAAAGTTGGCAAACATTTTTTTTCTAGAATTTTTTTTTTTTGTAGACTACAGAATGGGCCACAAGTTGGTGCAGTGTGTAGCACTGTTGCTTCACACGTCCATGGTTGATAGTTTGAATCAGGGTTTGGAGTTTGTGTGTTCTTCTTGTGGTGGTGTGGGTTTCTTCCGGGGTCTCTGCGGTCTAGGTGTGTGTGTGTGAGTGAATGGTGTGTTTGAGTGAGCTCTGTGGTGGGCTGGTTCCCCATCCAGGGTGGATCCCTGCCTTTCACAAGTAGATAGGCTCTGGGTACCCGTGACTCTAGTAATGATTACAGAAAACAAACGAATTTCAGACTTTTAATAACATTTTAAACAAGTTCTGTTGGTATGCAATCAGCTGTAACGCTAGTCATCTTGAGAATGGGAGTGAATGAATCTGTCAGGAAAGTGCATGGTCAGTTCATTTAGAAATACACGAATGATCAGTGTTGGATGTAACGCGTTACTTTGTAACGCGTTACTGTAATAATATTACTTTTTTCAGTAACTAGTAGTGTAAGGCATTACTCG
>JBBPDH010000037.1:15719786-15737979 GCA_037974565.1 Clupeocharax schoutedeni
TAAACAGAACATGCAGCCTGAGATTCAGAACAGGGATGAAGCACGAGCCTGCAAAAGAAACACAAGAAAAGACAACACTAATTGAAGGAACAATCAAGGCATGGAACAGAGTAACATACAACACCAAAGAAAGACAAATACAGACTCACGGGACAGGGGTCAGGCTTTAAATACTGAACATAAATTGGAAACAGGTGAAACTCATAATGATGGGATGTGATACAAATAGGGCATGATGACTTGAAAGGGAGAAAGGGAGGAAGGGAGGAACGGAGGTTGATTGGGATACGGGAAAGCTGGGAACAGGGACAGACACAGAGACAGGAACGAAAGTAGTAAGAGAACAGAATACTGGGGACGTGAGAAAAGAAATAAACTATAACTAAACGAATACTCGGGAGACGGGGAACAGATTCTACAGGGGGAGGACGAGGCGACTGTGACATGCACTCGTGGGACTAGCAGCGACCCAAAACTGTAATTAATTTCAGTTCTGTTGTTTTTCGTTTCTCACACAACAATAATCGAGACAAGTCAATCAAACCTAATTTTTTTAATATCTGTTTGCATTACTTGTGAATAGACATAAAGACCAATTCGATTGATTTAGTGCTGTATAATTGGTCAGTTTTGAATGTACAAAACAGTTTGCCCTTTAAATATCAAGTAGTTTAGTTTCAATTTTAGACAGAAAATCACTCTTGAACACCAGAAGACTCCAATTACTCCCCCCATCAGTTCCCATCAATACGGCTCTCGTTTTTTCCGTGTCTCAGTATCTGATTTTGTCACGTGTCCCCCCAGGTCCTCTGGGCTATTACATGCATTGGAGGACACTTCCTCAGGTCAGAATGAGGGAACAGTTTGTTATTAATGTGCCGGTCGATAAGCGAGTGCACCTGCCTCATTCATGGGTGAGTAAATTGGCATGCGTCCAAGAATCAGCTCCAGCCAGTCCCTGGGGTTGCCCCACCGTTCCCGGCCCTTTCTGACTGCGAATACCTACTAAAGGGACACCTGTCTTCATCTGTCCTGTGACAAAATAAGATATAATAAGATAAACCTTTATTAGTCCCACAAATGGGAAATTTCCATTTTTATGGCAGAATGTGGAAAGTACAAAGGTAAGAGCAGCAAAAATTTAAAAACAATAGAACAGTATAAAATATACACTATAAAATCTAGAAATACAAAATATGGACATGTGTATTGTAAAATATATACATATACAGTATATGCAGTACTCGAGTTGAGTACAGTCAAAATTATCCCCCTTCTAAAACGAACATCCCCCGTTCCATCCCTTGTGCTGTTTTAAATAGTACTACCATTTCAACATTTCGGGGCTTTGTGCATAGGCCTATTGAGTAAAATACCATGTGTTTGAATCATCTGGGAGTTCAAATATATCCACCATGTCTTTGGCCATACTTACTTATCATGATTTGTGTCTCCAAAATGATAACTTCAGAGAATAACTACAAATCTTCACAGAATCTGTTACCATGACTGTACAAAAAAAAAATACTTTTCATGAAACATTGACATGGTATCTTCATGGTCAATTGAGCAAAATTCATCCCTCCAACTCTTAATTTCCCTCTCAGAACCATAGAACAAGAATGAACTGTTTAATTTTTCATGACATTCTTAAAAGGGCCTGTATCCTGATTTTTCCCCCTGTAAGGTTTTGTCATGATGTTTATGTGGTTTTATGTACCAAAAACAGTCCTAATCCTTTTTACAAGAGCACCTTTTTATTGCTTAGACTTAAACAGGTTGTTGTTACTTTTTTCTTCTCGCTTTCCATCATCATCCAGTGAAGTATTCTTCTTCAGAAGGAAATGGTTTTTCCATCAGAAAGATGCCACGAAGGTAGTACTACAAGTTCAACATTTCGGGGGCTTTGCGCATCGGCCTATTGAGTAAAATACCATGAGCAAGAGAGCAGACGCGAATAATGACCCAACTTATAGCAGGTGACGGTGTAGTTGTAATTTTAACATCATGGCCAAGCGACATGGAGAGCTTGATCTGAGGAACTTCAGATTCAAAAGGGCAAAAATCAGCATTTCAGGTAAATATCAGTCATTATGTTTTTATGTGTTTGCCTAAACAACAATAAACTCTACCTAAACGATAAAATCTACCATCCCCCTGATTTGTTTTCACGACCGTTTATATGTATATGTGAACTATATGTAAACTTAGATAGTCTGAAAAAAAATGTAGACTGATAGATCAAGAGAAGGACAATTAGTGTAAAATCAGAAGATAAGCACAACTGCAGCAAAAGGGGGGCAAACTCCCTATTCATAATCATGATTTTAGCAGGGTCTACATGTGGCCAGACACACAGACGGGCAGAGACAGATAGCATAATGAATTATTGATTTTCCCAACCAGTTACTGGGTGGTAACTGCAAATATTGCACTGCTTCCAGGAGGAGTTTGGAAACAGTTAATTTTCTGGCCCAAGACCTCCGCACAGAGGTGCAACATCAATACTGAACCAAACATAAAATGGTCATGACCTTTTGTCCTGTTTTGGGATGCTGGTGTTAGTTTATTTCTAATTTTGCTGCTCCCGCAGAGCCGAATTCCTCACCCCGCGTATGGTGTGCTGTTGTACCTGCAGTGAGGGATGATTTGCACATTATCACCTCTGTCCTCAGTGGACTCTCTCTCTGGCTCTGACCTCTTTCACCTGCCATTCGTCCCACTCTGAAGCACAGTGCAGGCAGCTCAGCAACTTCCCCAGTGGAGCTCGCCGCGCCTGCACTCAATCACTCACTCCACAGTGGAGCCGGTCCCAAAGCAACTGGCTGTCGCATCCTGTAAACAAACCAATTACGAAGTGGGGCATCCTTACTTAAATAGGAAAACTGCTGTTACAGAATTAATAGAAAGTGAAAATGCGTTTGAACCATCTGGGAGTTAAAATATATCCACTATGTTCTCGGCCATACTTACGTATCATCATGAAGCTTTTTGTCTTCAAAATGATAACTAAGGACAAATCTTCACAGAATCTGTTAACATGACTGTACAAAAAGAAAATTATATACTTTTAATGAAACATTGATGTTGTATCTTCATGGTCAAGTGGGCAAAATCCATCCCTCCTCTTAATTTCCCTCTCAGAGTCATTTCAGCATGGCTCATAGAACAAGAATGAACAGTTTAATTTTTCATGACATTCTTAAAAGGGCCTGTATCCTGATTTTTCCCCCTGTAAGGTTCTGTCATGATGTTTATGTGGTTTTATGTACCAAAAACAGTCCTAATCCTTTTAAAAAAGAGCACCTTTTTATTGCTTAGACTTAAACAGGTTGTTGTTACTTTTATCTTCTCGCTTTCCATCATCATCCAGTGAAGTATTCTTCTTCAGAAGGAAATGGTTTTCCGTCTTCTGAAAAAGATGCCACTAAGGCTTGTTTGAGCAATTTCATAGAAGAACCACATTTGGGTCCCTAAAGGTCCATGTTTAAATGTGAAGGTTTTACAATAATGTAGGTAGACTTTATATGGAGACTCTATCAAGGCCTCAGATTCAAAAATTCAACCATTTTACAAAAATGGTTCTCTAAAGAACCACCACTACTGAAAGTTGTTTTTTTCCCTTTGGCATCACATAAAAGAACCATTTTGGCTCCTTTATTTTGTTTAGGGCTGTATTTTTGCTATGTAGAAGTAGAGAATGTATAGATCTACATGTACATGTTCCAGGTGGTGGATAATATTGATGCTGGGAGTGGGAATTTAAAAGTAAACAGTGTGTCAGGTGTCAGGATGGAGTTTTGATGATAAACAGATGGCAGAATCAAACAAAAGGCCAGAGAGGGAATGGGAGAGAGACAGGGAGAGAGGGGTTAGAATTTCAGCTGGAGTTAACGCGTGAATGACAGCCAAATCTGAAGGATGCTTGGAAGGCCCAGGCCCATCAGATTGCTCTTGGTTGCCATAGAGACTGTGGAGGGGGGCTGAGAGACTGTGGAGGGGCGCAGACCCATCAGTGCAGACATCACAAACCGTACAAAGCCCTGACCAGAAATGCAGTGTAGTTCATTGCATTAAACACACAATGAACAGCAAAAGATAGTTTGTGGTTATTACTATATTCTTCTGTGATTGACAGCCCGGGCTCCAAGAAAAACCCAGGAGCTCTCATGGGATATCACACAGGAATGTTTTGCTTTCATAACAAAGCCAAATCTGAGTCTGTTTCATGCTATTCCTTTTCATATAAAACTGCATTGCTTGGTGTCTTTTTTTGGCAATGCTTTAAGATCTAAATTAGTTCCAGTGTTCCAACTATGAGGTGATAACAGCATAACGCGACAGCTTGTTTGCTGTTTATAGCCAACTGGGTGATGGAAAATATTCCAAAAGCTGGAGTTACAGACTGAAAATGCTTGTGCGGAAAGACTAGCAAGTCAGTGGCAAAATTGGTGAGGCAGAAAGAAGAGTAGTGTGAGAATAAACCATATTTCAACTGTCAGTCATAACAGAGACTTATCGTCCTTACTGGTTTATTTATATGTAAAGCCTACAGGTGGTGATAGAAACCTGTTGTGACAATGTCCTCAGAACAAATACAGCAGTTTTATTTGCTATTCAAACTAATACATCTTTGTATATAATGTTGATATATGTAAAATAGTGTACAATCAGAAAAAAAGGCTCCTCCCACCGCAGATATTTGGTTTTAAAGCAGAGTTTTCAAACCACCCAGACCACTCAAGTTGGAACGTAAATGTGGACTGTCTTGGGGTCACTGGTGGCTGGTATGAGAACCTCGGTTTTAAAAATTTAGATGTCCATTTCCTGTCACCACTACTGTGAACTGCAGTTCTCTTACAGCAACTGTTTTAGGATGCCATTGTTTCTTTGTAGACCTATTTGTCAATCAGAATTAATAGTTATAATCATTGCAGTCAAAACATGATATTAAGTGTGGACTGATTGCATCACAGAAACATCATATTCAGGTGTTTTCTTTGATTACTTCCACAGGAAAGATGCAATATTTTTGCTTAATCCTTTCTGGGTCTGCTTTTTGTCCATTGTCATTTGAAGCCAAACCCAAAGCTTGCCCCCCCCTCCACTCTCTCTCTCTCTCTGCTCCTATTTCAGTGAGTAATTATTATGCTGTCTGCAGTGTCTCCTTTTGCACTAATAATCTTCCATTCAATTCATAGCAAGTGATCACTTGAATACAGTACTGTCTGGCTGATAAAGAGGGCGTGGCCAATGGGTGTGGCCAGAAACAATACAGCTTAGCGTTTGGGCTGCCCTTCTGACTATAATGTTGAGATTTGTGTGGCACCATCAGACGCGGATTGCATGGAATAACAAGGATTCTCTCGCCGTCTGAATGCTGAACAGATCCCGTCCCTGGAGGAAACTAACATTAACATTAATTACGATGCAGTGGCAGAGCAAAGACCAGGCCTTGTTAATTAATGGAGAAAGATAGGGAGGAGTCCCATTACTTATGCTTGCATACTAACTAACCTTCTGTGTGTTTTGCTGACACTGATCTTCTCACAAATGGCCAAAGGGATGATATGATAGGCTGTACCTTTGTGACTCTTACAAAAAGAATCTTTACGAATCGCTGTTATTTATATCATTCATTCAAATTTTACAGGTTCTGTGTGGTATGAATTTGTTAAAGAATCTGTCCATGCTCTGCCCACAAAACGTTCTTCCATGGAACTGCTGTGAGCTGTCTAGAACATTATCACTCTCCAGTTAATGAGACTGTGGCATACAGTGTTAAGATTTGCTACATAAGGTTCAGTTTCAAGTGAATAATGTACATGTCACGGCTCGGCCAGTGGCCAGTAGGGCCCACTGATTTGATTTAGTTTTGGGGCTTTTATTTTGGTATTTCGTTTCTTGGTTCACATTCTTAGCTGTCCTGTGTTTAGTTTAAGTAATTACATTTTGTGATTGGTTTTCTGTCTGTGTCCTGTGTATATTTACGTTCTAGATTTGTGGACCTCATTATCGGTCCATCGCCTCATTTAGATGCACAGCCCCGTAGTCATGTATCGGCCATCGAGCCAGGTTTATGCTCTAGTTCACGTTTTGTTTTAAGAAAGAGTCATGGAAGCCTGCATGCCTCGTTTCTGTTATCCCAGGGGTAAATTTATATATAACTTTATATATTTGGGCAATAGCTTTGGAGATATGTGCTATTATTTCTTATTAAAAGGAAATGTTCACACATTTGTGCATAATAAAATTATTCATAGTAATTTATAAGTAAAGTCACAATGTAGAATGTTCCAACTGGAAAAGTCATAATTGTCATAATTGTCTGTAGTCTTGGCAATAGGAACCAAAAATCTTAAGAATAAAAAGACTCCAATGACTGAACATAACATGAATTGTTTATTAATATGATTCCTGATGTGTGATACATTGTTTTACGATATTAAGCTTTTTGTCTAAAACTTGTTTTTTTAGTCAGTTCACGGCAGAGAGGTATAATGGTACTAAAACAGTTTGAAATAATTATCTTTTTCGTGTTTACCACAGTTTTACCATTATTGATGTCATAGTAAAGACGTATAGCTTCACTGGTCATTTTAAATCTTAAATAAAATGAGTGTATTTGCAAAGCTGCCAAGACTTGCCAACATACTGAGCATGAGACTGGCCCAGTGCCACCAATTCCTGTTCACACACTCAAACTTTTTTGTCTAATTTCCTCTAATGCTCCTCTGAACAGCAGCGTATTCAGCTACAAATCATTGCGCTGTGCATTCCAGTGGAGCAGTTAATCACAGTGGTGTTATAGTTTCATGAAGAAGTCAAATACCTCCTTTATCTCCTAACACCCCATATAACCCAGTCCCCCACCTCTGAAGTCAAAATCTCTGTTTGCGTTGACATCACAATCCCTAGTTCCTGTCATCAACAGTATAAAGAAATCTGAGTCAGTGTGTTTTATTGCAGTTTATCATTTCACAGCAAAACATTATGAATGATTCTGTTTACATTTCAATTTCTCTATAAGTTCACACCATTTGACACCATTTCGTAAAGATCACCCAGTCTTGATGACCCAGGTGGTGAGGAACAATGGCTTTACCTAATGTTTGATATACAGGGAAACTATACAGGAGAAGAACTGCAACATTAAGTGTGGCCTGCAATCACTGAAGATTAATACTGCACTCTAAGTGTCTGTATATTGCATCAGACGGCATTATATTGTGCCAATCAGTCACTGATTCCCTTGCTCTTCTTGCTATGAACAATTGTTTGCAACACTGTTAGCATGGAGTTCATTGTTCATTATTGCTGTTTTTGTACCATTTACCAAGCCTTGGATCTTGTATTAGTTTGCCTACTTGTCCTCTAAACCCTGTTTACACTGGCATCTAATTGGCTCAGTTAAAACGTCAACTACTACTATGTCTACTTCTAATAATAATTATAATAATTCAAATAAAATCATTTAAGTATATGAATTCGCGCCAGTTTCCTTCCACCACCAAAAACATGCATGGCCCTTGGTATGAATGTAAGCGTGAACGGTTGTCTGTCTCTGTATGTGGCCCTGTGACGTGCTGGCGACTGTCCAGGGAATACCCCACCTTCGCCCCCTCCTCCCCCTGACCCTGAGTACAGGACAAAAGGGGTAGAAGATGGATGGAGGTACATGAATTCTAAAAAGTGCAAGCCTAGCTGGATTTATGTGTGATATACAACATAGTACACAAACACACACACACACACACACACACACACACACACACACACACACTGTAACATCTTACAAAGTTCATTTGAGACCACGCTGCCATGAACTCTGTAGGAGTTAATTTACTGCACAGTTTTGACTGCACATGCACACACACACATGCACACTCTCACACACACCATTCATTTATTGCAAACAATTCTTGATCTGATTCACAGCCCACTCATGAACCATATTATGCATGCAGACACATCCATGCCTACAGAAACCTACACACTATGCCGCGGTACTCTTTTCCCCTTTGGCCTGCCTCAGTTGATTAACCGCGAAGCAGAGCAGACAGACTGCCCCTCCCTCTCTGCAGCATCCCCTTAAATCTCCCTAATCATGTCACAGCTCCCCCAGTTCCCCCAGTTCTGTTTCGGAGCAGTAAGTGGAGCAGGACACCCCTTTAAAAAGCACCAGGGCAGTGCCTCCAGAGAGACAGCATCTGTAAATAGCTCTGGCAGAGCCCAGCCAAGAGCATGGGTGTCAGACACTCAAACTGGGGCACCCATGGAGGCTAAGGCCGGTGGAGTTTGTTTAAAGGATGTTGTCTGGGGAATAGCATGGGTACGGATGGACTGTGATAGAAGCATCCTCCAACAAGAGACTTGATAGGCTTTAAGGCTGTTCTCAAATGTTATTTCTGGTTCAAAACTACATCAATTACCACATTCACTTTTAAAAATAAAGGTGCCAAAAGCGCTCTTTGGAGTGATGTCACTTTTGGTATCCTAAAACAGTCTTTCACCGGATGGTCCTTTTCGGGAAATAATCATGAATTTCTCAACCGGATCTCATCTGTAACTTAGAGTCACTAACCAAGGACAATCATTTCACTTAGGAAAAGGACAGGAAACCTCAAAACATGATTAGAAAAGGCCTCACACATGTTTCATAACAGAATCAAATATTATTCTTTAGTTAATCTCTGCAAAGAAACCTTGGGGTACATTGATTTCAATAGTATATGTTATGCTTATCGAAGGCCTAATGGTGTCTTTGAGAATAAAAGACACATTTCTATACATTTCATTTCATTTGTATTTAAATAGTCATTAAACTATTTGAAGTACTGTATTTGAAGTAGTGTTGTGTACTACTATATTTTAACTTCATAATTTTATTGCATGAGACTAATTTTAATTAAAAGTCTAACCTTCTGGGAGGTATATCCCTAAATGGGAATAAGAGTTATGGTCATTTTAGTTGGTAGAAATAAAAAAAAAGCAATGGAAGCTCAATTACTTTACTTGTGGAGGAGTCACTGTAAAATTTCTGTATACCAGATAAAACATGTGTTAATGTTTATTTAAGTAAAGCAGGGAATGTGTTTCACAATCTGTATATGTTCAATTGATAATGAACCGACAAACATTCCTGCTCTTCGTTTAGCATGACTTACTGCTGATCTCGTAGGGGTGCTCACATAAATTAGCATCATCCTACAGGTGCTTTTTATTTCTTCATTTTTAAATTCATGGCCTAAATTAAAGGTCTGGCTGTAGCAGTCACTGTTCCCTGGTCACTGTCCACCTAAAAACTCGATGCAATACAGGCCATTAATGCTAAATATTCATCTGTCAAGTCCTGCATTTGTAAGTAATAAACCCAAAATCGTAATGCTGTGTAAATGTGTTAGAACTTCATAAAGGCTAATAATTAAGGTCACTTTATGAAGTGAAGATTGCTCAGATATTTAAGCCTCAACGCAGCTGAGGTTCCCTTAGAAGTTTTATTCTAATTGGAGCGTCCATAACAGGACAGTGCATACCGCACTTAAAACTAAGAGCCTGTTTTTGCTGGAGGCAGGGAATGCTACTGGAGAGGAACAGAAAGAGGCTGTGCTTCAGGGATAAATCACAAACGGTGTGTATGTTCCTGTGGAAGCAGCAGGAGCAGACTGCTATTATCTTTTAGACAAACTCTACTGTATGGTGTAATGAGTATGCAATCTGCCTCATTCACAGGCTCGACTGGATCTGCAGACAAAAGAGTTGTTGTGATGCATGAGTTGTCGCGACAACTGCTTCCACGTACAGTGGCCATCAAAACACGCTGAATGAAGAAACATGAAACCGTGTGTACGCAGCCAAACAGATGTCAGCTTCTCCTCAAATGCACATAATCTATACATGTATAAATATTTGCTCTGCCATTGGGCAAACCAAGAATCTGGACCATGTGCTTATGTAGACTAAATGAATATGTACACAGGTGATATCACTGTAATTCGATGGCAGTAAATCAGAATATTTTCCAGAATATAACAAGATGTGTCACCTTTAGCTTAGATGTTTTTAGTTAAAAATGTAAAAGTGCCAGAAAGGTCTCAGATCTCAGAGGATTAAACTACTTGCCAACTTGCCATCACAATTTCCTGTCAGAGAGTCCATGATAATCAACTGTATGATACAGATGAGGTAGATTTGACATTTCTAATGATTTTCTTCACTGATTGTGATGCAATATAAAAGTAGCATGTTTCTATCAAATTGACATCCAGAAGTTAAAACCTTTAATGCAATCTTATTGTCACGAGGGCTGGATGTAACTGGCCCTCGTGATTTACCTCGGGGTGAAGGACAGGCAAGCAGACAGACAGAAGTCCATGCTGGGGTTTCTTTATTAAACAAAAACAAAAGAACAGAAATAGGCTCAGAGGCCTCCAAGATGCAAAACCCCAAACAGACAGGACACAGGCAGGGAAACAGAGGTGGTGAGGCGATGGACACATAAGGATGAACTGAAACATACAGACTTAAATACTCAGTAAAATCAAAACGGGAAACACAGGACAGGTGAACACAGAGGAGACACGTGACACAAACAGAACCAAGAAATACTTCAAAATAAAAGCCCTATACAACAGAAATAAACAGAACAGGGCATCAAAAAACAGAAAACAGTGGCCGTAGCGGCCACTGACCATGACACTAATCCAATCCTGTTGTCACATTCCATCTCACACCTCTTTACTTCCCTGACTTTCACGTAAGGTTTATTTTATTTAATATAAAAATATGCTTATTGGTGTTCATATTTTTCCCATCAGAACTGCTGCGCAACATATCACATTTCTCTGCCATTTAGAGCGTTTCGAGCACTTTTCTTTTAGAAAGGCTGTAGCATCTTCTGGACATCTTTCTGTAAGTACTGGATGAAGCAGCATCTCTTATAAATGCTCTCATCTCCTCCGCAGTCAAACTGCTCCTCTCCACCACTCTCTTTGTGTTTGTTGCAAGAGTCGCATGAAGAAATCTGTCATGAAATGTATACATAAATTTGTTATTTTTGTAAAGCTATTATATAGCTTCTAGTCTGTTGTTTTGGCTGCTTGTACCATTGCAAATGTCCCACTTTTAATTTATCTTATCTTAAAACCCACAAAAATAACCTTGAAGTAGACTTTGGCATCATTTCAGTATAGATAAATATATCTGCTTAAGCTTAGAAAAATATATGACATTCATGAAATATTACAGACAGTTTCTGTTTCCATAGCCTATGTCAGATTTCTGAAACACTACAACGTTTTACATAAAATAAAATCCTTAACACAGCTATTGACATGCAGAAAAACTGCAATGAACTTTATCCATGGAAGTTCTCTAGTACTGCTTCTGCTGTGGAAAGGTCTGCCCTGGGAGCTCTAGTGTGCCTAATTTTGGGTTTGTGTAGGTGCTGTTTACATTTAGAGTATGTGAGCAGGACAAATAGGTCTATAGGTATAGTGCTGCATAAAAAAAAAGTGTAAACGTTCTAAAATCCTGGAGTTTAATTTAGGGTTGTTTTGTTAATTCCTGCCAATATAACTACGTTATTATCTTAATCGTGAAGCCGTATAGTTTTATAATTCTAGACAACAGTGTGCTATCAATATATTAAGCATGGTTTGTATTTGTTTTGGACATTTTCCAGATGAAAATTAGTATCTTACTAAATTACATATATTTTACAAATGTACATACATATATAATTCACATAGGATATATATTTGACCCCACGTCCTAGAAACAAATGTGCGTTTGTGTGAGCGCAGTGACGCACATGCAGTATCCGATGGAGGAGGTGTCCATGCCAGTAGGTTCCCTGTTGCTCCACAGTGGGTACAGTGGTGTTACACATGGTCAGGGCAACTGCTCCACACATGTCCTTGCCAGGCCACTAGAGGCTCTGACATGTGTGCCAAGCTCATGTGACATGTGGAGTCCCACCGTGTTTCGAGCCTGTCCAAGGTCCCCTTGCAAAATTGGATTTTTTTTCCATTTTATTTTTCCATTTTCCTTACAGTTGCTACTTAATATTCTTCACTTTAAAGCACACACTATTCATGCCTCTATACATGATGTGATGATTTAATAGGTGTCCATCAGATCCAGCTATTTATTTGTTTGTTTGTTTGTTTGTTTATTTACTTAGTTGTGTATTTACTTCATTACTTACTTATTCGTTGGTATGTTTGTTTGTTGAATTCTTTACATTCTTATTTATTTACTTCCTTACTGAAGAACCCACTGTTTTTAAGAGCATTGTTCAAGCAAGGGTTGTTGGCCCTGACTAGCACATTATCAGTTCATGAGCAAGTACTAATTCAGCGATAATTGAGTGGTGGCAAAATCACAGTGTTGTGAGCCCAGATCAGAAATGTGGGCAATGTGGGTGTAAACTCACTCTGAGAGTAGAACCACATGATTTTCACAGCCCCTCCCACCAGACAGACTCAAAGACCTTCCCGAATGCCAGGAACACATGTTTGTCCACAAGTGGATAAAACAGCCATGCTTTGATGCCTTTTTGTGTTTTATCTTCTCAGATGTCTTATGGGCACCTGCGCTGATGACCACACACTTAGAGAGCAGCAGATGGGAGAGCATCATTATAGTTAATGGCACTTTAATGAGCACTGCTGTCCAGTGTATAAAATGACTGAAAAGAGGGAGAGAAAGGGAGATACAGAGAGAGAGAAAAAGCCAGAAAGAAAGAAAAAGAGAAAGGCAGAAAGACAGAGACAGACAGAGAGAGAGGCTGAATTTGGGATTAGGTTTCAAATGACAGTATTGAATAAATATTGCATGTTTCTTGTGGAAGTAATCAAAGAAAACACCCACAATATATAGTGTTTGTGGTGCAATCAACCCACACATAATAACACGTTTTAGCTGCGAAGACTATTCATAGCTATTAATGCTGTAATTCAGTTTGAGTCGCAGGTCTACATATAAACAGTGGCAACCAATAACAGATCTGCTTTTAGAACTATACACACAGACACACACACACACTTCATGGCCAAAGGTATAGAACCTGTAGAACCTATACATATACCATAACATCATCACAAGCTTTACAATGGGTAACCATGGAGATATATATTATTTATGTATTAGAGCTAGGCACGTTGATGTGTTACTGTTGCGTTAACGCATTATTTATTTAAAACATTTTAATTCTGGAAGTTCATTGGTTTTTTGGGCTTGTGTGTGCATGCAGCACGCAGCTCTATGTCTCCGGTTGATTTTTGCAGTGGTCTGGCCTCCCTTTACTTTTGGTCATTTATGATACTGCATTCAAGTACTTTCAAATAGAGTTGGTCCTCCTTAGCAATGTTGCATCATTACCCATAATGAAATTCTTAGGCTTGTGTTCCCAACTTTACATAAATATAGAGAAAAGTATACGGATACATTTTTAAACTAATAATAATACTAAAAAAGTATATATATATATCAGGGAATAACCCCTGATCTACTCGGGCTAAAAATACTAATGAAGGAAAGGTCTGGAAAGGTCTCCTGTAGATCAATCGAACTGTGGATTCTCTGGGTGCTTTTTGGAAGGTCGTGGGACAAAAGTATTGGGACACGCGGCGGGGTGAATGGTTTTTGGGAAAAAACCCCTGATTTAATTGTGGTAAAAATACAAATGAGGGTTTGTTGGAAATGTCTCCTGGAGTGCACCATGGAAAAATTGTGCTTGGATCATGGGGGCTAAACCCTGGTGTGGAATTTGAAAAAAGTGCTTCCATGTCAGCTACAGACTGCCCTGAGGCCCCTAGATTGAAAACATCCAGAGAAAATATATTTGTTGCCTCAAAAAAGCAAAACAAATGTGGAGGATAAACTCTGTTCTTTCTTCATTAATTTGATATTAACAGGGATGTTTTCTTGGATTAACTTGGCTGAGAGCTCACTTTACATTAAGAAAATAATGATGCCTAATGCACAGATGCATTATGGCACTCCTTTCTGTAGAAATGCCATCTCCTCTGACTGGCTGGCCCGAGTAATCCAAGGCTGGAGCGGAACACATTTATGAATTATTACACACTAATGCAGCAAGCCTGTGTGGATTCAGTGTCCTGTGTTCAAATACTCATGTACATAAAGTGCTGTAGAAAGCATCCGGCTGAACTGCTGTCGAACACTATTTTTTTAAGGGTTTAAACAAAAAAGTTTTAAGATGAATAATTAATGTGCACGACCAGGCTCTGAACACATGGCAAAGCTAGACTTTCCAGTGGTCTAAAACACTAAGAACTCATGCTTATATAAGGAGAGCCTATAAAAAAAACCAAGTGAAAAATGTACGTTGTTTCGCAAGAGCACAAATTTGATGATACTGAAGACAAACTGATGCTAGTGGAATCACACACCATCCAAATTTAAGATGTCAGCATTGAGTGTAATTAGTCTTCCAATGTTCAAGTTGAAGCACCCTGTAATACTCTATTTTAAGACAGTGTACTGTCAGCAAGAGCAGTGACGTCTACATTCTGCATTTTACATTAGAAACGTTCTGTTACTTAAAAATAAATCTCACGTCAGTAATTGATATACACAGTCATATGCATTCATGTGGATTAAATATTTTCAGTCAGAATTGACACTTTATATGCATATATGACTTCTTATAGGCTGTTTTTAAGCTGGTCTCCATTGAAAGGAGTGGCTGAAACAAGAAGATCTGCATACGATAAAGGTGTTATGTCAGTTCAATTTGGAAATTTTTTAGGAGCCTTGATTCAAATCATGCACATTTACTACATCAGAGTGAAAGTAGTTGTTCTACTTTATAACTGAGCTTTGTAAACAAGCTCCAATGCTACTAGCCTTCAAAATGTTCCATTAGTAGTATTTTATGAACACTCAGGTGCTTCTGACACCCCCCCCCCCACCCCCCAATCAATTGCTTCCACCCCTTTGCCTTTCCCACCCACCTCACTCCCACCCAATCAATCTCATCTCACTCTCCTCTGTGAGAATCATGACCCTTGACATTTATGAAAGGCCAGCAGTGGTCTCCTGTGGTCAGATCTCTGACCCCCTCTCTGGCAGCCTTGTAGCCCCAGGGACATTGGTTCATATGTGTGGTGGGTCACCGCACAGTCAGTCTGATCGAGGTATTAGCTTTGGAAGCCATGCCTTAAAGGACAGGCATCAAAAAGCAACATTGTTGGGGGTGCTATCAGTAGTTTCCGCAGCCGTGGCACTTTGATGCTTCTTGATGCCCGTCCACCAAAAGAAGAAAAAACATCATTTTCATCTGCACAGACACAAAAATACAAGCAACTACAGTCAGGCTCTCTCAATGGGCGTAAAACACACAGCTACTGCCGCACAGACAGAGCCTCAAATGTGGGTGCAAGGCAACGTTGGGTTACATAAGAGAACGTGACAGGCTTTCATCTCCAGGAAGCGAGGTAGAACGAGAGAAAGAGGTAGAGACAGAGAGAGGTGATGTAAGGGAGAAAGGGGGAGGCTGCTGTGCTATTTTTGAGACACTTGAGCAAGGTTTTCTCTATCTCTCTCTCCTTTCTCTCAGTATATTGTGTTTTTTTTTATTTCTAAAGTTAGTGTTTCTCAGGCAAATGATTCAAAACACACCATCATCCGATCATCATACCATTCACTCCTCAGACTCTCTATGAAAAGAATTCAAAACAGTCTATACTGAGTTCATTGCTTTAGTGACATCACAAAAACTGCGACATCAGAAAACCTGCTCAGCCTAAAGCATCTTAGCTCCGCCCATTCAAGTTTTCTAAAGCATTTTAGCCTTGGCTGGTTTTTAAATGTGATTCAGTACAGAATAGCCCATCTGAATGAAGGTCAGCATTTAAGGCCCAGAAACAAAAACTACCTGATTAATCACAAGGGATAAAATCTCCATTTCCAAAAAATCCATAACATTTCCAAAAAAAGATTGAAAAATTAGATATAAAAATGAGTTTTACCCACAAGTGGCCATCAGGGAAATATGTAAGAAAATGTGCTCTTTAAGTGTCTAATATTTTATGTATCAGACAAGAAACAAATGCATGTTACAGTGTAACAGTAATGTGTATTGTTTTATATACTTGTTTTATTGCTCTCTCTCTCTCTCTCTCTCTGTGTTTGTGCGTGCACAAATAACATCGATTCCCATTAGCCTGTTTCATGCAGATAAGATTTGCAAATGCAATAATGCAATTGGACATCTGCAAAAGGTCAACCACTCAAGTGAAGGAAATACCCAAAGGATTACAAATTGCTGCCCCACCCCTTTTAGAAGTGGTTTATTGGCATAAACATCAACTTATAAACTTATTGTTCATCAGGACAAACACTTTCTACAGGCAGTTGAGATACCTTTGTAGGCCTGTTGCCAGTATCAGCAGCATATCATCATAATGAAAGGCATGTGACAGGAGGTCAGAAGTTCCTCTGGGTTTCAGCCATGCATTGTTGATGGATAATGATGGACTGCAAAGTTTCTGGCTGGCAACACAGAAAAATTTTATACTATTGATGATTCATACCGAATCATGGGGATTTCACCAGCTGGTCCAGGAGCTCCGCCTGGACAATGGGAGGTTCAAAGACTGTTTCAGACTTGACAAGGACCAGCTGGGTTTTATTTTAAGAAAAGTTTGGGGGCTTGATAAATCATAAAGGTCAGGAAATTCTGGGAGCACAATGATGAGCTGCTCCTCCGTGTTTCTGCTGAGGCGGCAGTGTAACGGAAAAGGTGGAAGAAGCTAATTGGTTGAATGTTGTTACATGACTCGCAGTGTGCTTGCGGCAATCTGAAAAGTTGAGATGTTTTCAACTCGCTGCTGCGCAGACGCGCCTGGAAAAAAAACGGGCACACCGCACTGCGTGCGCGTTGCAACCGCATCTCTTGCATTATGAGCACGGCTGCCATGCATCTACATTTGAAATAATGAACTTGCGCGCACAAAAGACGCGATATGTGAACGGCCCCTAACTTTGCTGTATCCTGAACCGTACCGAACTGTGAACCTCTGTGTACTGTTACACCCATACTATTGATTGATAAACACATACTGTGTCTGAAAAGTTGAAGGGTGTGCGTTATTTCAAATGTGTGCATCATTTCTACATACATAACACAAACATTGTGTTTCATTTAGCAATGTTTTCATGTGTAAATGATGTATGCATTTGAATCTAATAAACTCACATGTGTGACAATCAACTTAGCCTTCTTTGGCAAGTCCATGTTAAATGTTGTAGTTTGTAAATATTTGGTGTGATGCTGTTCTGTGTGAAAATATGCTATTGTGAATTTGCCAGGCTTAAAAAGCTTTAGTCACTTGTAGGTGCCTATTAGATCATGTATATGTTAGTTCTGAAGATGGTGAGAGGTGAGTTGTGGTCTTGGTGCCTGAGATTGAGGATGTAGATGGAGTGTTTTGTCTCACTGAAAGATTTCTTGCGTGGGACTCAGTGTAGGAGGTTTGTACAAGGCCTGTAAGACACCGCGCTGTTCACCTGTAAAACAAGGACACAGTGAAGGGAAAAAAATACTACACTTGCTTTTACTGATAAAAAAAATATCCTCAATAATTCATTTCAGATTCTGCGGCAAGCTTCTATCTTTTTGGAGGAACAACTCCGGTCCATAATTCATATCAAATCAGTCTTTTAAATCGACAAGAAATCAAAGTTGAATATTTTTCCGTATTAGTTTATGTCCTTGATCTTATAAAGCTCCTGAACTGGAGGCTAATTTAGCATTTTTCTCCTTTTTGAGGAGGTTAATCATATGAAATCTAATGTAGATTTAACTTTTTCCTTTTTTAAATTAAATGTTTGCTTACATTTCTTGCATTATGGAATATTAAATATATTGTCACTTACATAAGTATTGAGTAGACTTTTCTGTGGACTGAAAAGCAGAATGTATAGTACTATGCAAAAGAATAAGACACCTTAAAAAATAACTTTTAAAAACCATTTAGATGAGCAGTGAGTGTTGCTTATAGTTTCCATCAGAAACCTGGTTTGGTACAGTCACTACTTCATTGTAGTCTCTCTCTCTCTTTTTGTCTCTCTCTCTATATATATACACAAACACACACACACACACACACACACACACACACACACACACACACACACACATATATATATATAGTTATTGGCA
>JBBPDH010000037.1:15748939-15766838 GCA_037974565.1 Clupeocharax schoutedeni
AAATGTTACGCAACCCTGAATAAACATCAGTGGCATGCAAAGACACAAAAAATGTTTAATTTTGGTGCGTAACAGTTAATTAATGTAGATACTCATCAGAGTACTAGAGCAAAGAAAACATGGCAACCCCTGCATATATGTCTATATATACATACACACACACACACACACACACACACACACACACACATTTCAAAGCAAGTAATGACGAAAGAGGGGACACAAAAGAGAAAGGAAGTGACAGAACAATAAATGAGTGTGAGGAACACCTTCATTCATTGAGCTATTCTGAAGATTGTGACTCATCCCCCTCTTGCCTCCTTCCTCCTCTTCCTTCTATCCCAGAAGGTTTGCATCAGTTCTCTGCACTTCCTTTGTGTGTGTGTGTGTGCTGGGATTGGGAGCCCATGTACTCACATGAACATGCACACAAAAATGTGTGTGTGTGTGTGTGTGTGTGTGTGTGTGTGTGTGTGTGTGTGTGTGTGTGTGTGTGTGTGCGCGTGCACAGACATGTGGCTGCTGAGGGATCCTTGCTGTTGTAGGTAATGTGAGCAGACGCTGTGGGAGAGGATGTGAAGGCCATACTGCACTGAGGGAATAGACACCGGGGGCCATTGTTAAGAGCAATAACAGTAAAATTGCAAACACGTTTGTAAAGAGGTATCAATTCCATAAGTTCAAATATAAGCCCACAATGTTTATTTAATAAAAATACCATAATGAAAATGAGCTGCACTACACTCGCCAAATACATTTAAATCAAATTGGGCTAAAGTAACATTGTTTTATTGTTCCTGTTCCTGTAATACATGTATATGTAAATGAACTTATTAGCTGCCCTGTATTATGCCTCATTCAGTCCCTTTAAAGTAACTTCAGAGTGAATGGTCTGGATAAACTGCTAAAGGTTAAATGAACCATCAAATGTAAATGTGTTCATGGTTGTGACATTGATTATGCAAAAACTTATTTTTTTTTCAAAACCAAGCAAAATCAAATTTTTCCATGATGTGGCAACTTTACATTGCTGCATCAGCTGTTCTATTGATGACAGAAACAAAGTACAGAACGTAGAGGTGAATCAATACCATTGTTGCCCAGTGGAAAATTCAGGAGAGCCACCTTAAAGTGGCTTGCAGAACGACCTTACTCCCGAAGAGCCTTTTGGCAGCGTTCGGCCGTCTTACCGGTGTGATCGATGAGCCGTAAACTCGCCATAGTGAGCTGATGCCTCAGGGTGCCAAAGGGTGCACAGGTGAACAGGCTGGTTGCCATGCAGCCTTTCTATATATTCCTCTCCTCTGAAGCTCCAGTGTCATACTGCTTCTCTATATTTAGTTCTTATCCCACGCTTCTCAATGCTAGATAGTCAAATGTGGTCATAAAAAATTCTCATTTGTCTTTGTGACAAATGTTTGAACGGTTTTCTTTCCATGTCTTGCTTTGTAATAGCAGTTTTGATGGCTTGATTGCATGTCCTGGTTGAGTTGTATGGACTTAAGGATGAGTAATTGGCCTATAAGTTTTCTTTTGTTGCCAGCAGCATTCAGCACAGGCCTACTATACTTCTATATTGAGCTGGTCATGGAGCAACTATGAATGCAAATAGGACAGTTCATTATTTTTGGTACCAGAGGACAAAGAAAAAGTCATATGGGATTTCATTTTGGCTCATTTAGTGCCAATTTTAAAATGCTATGGATGTCAAGTCAAAGTCCTTTGTCAGTTTTACACTAACACCCAATTAACCCGCCATGCAATGAGTGTGCTATGTTCAGTGCAGTTCACCAATTCATGTCCAAATATCTGCACACAAAAAACATTTCCTTATTACACATACCAGTTCATCTCCTTATACAAAACACATCCTTCAACCCTCAAGAGGGCGCTGTCCCCTCTTCATTCACCTCCTAACCCCTGCTATGAGGCATGCAACCAGCCGAGAGTAGCCGTGCTCCTGCGTTGTCTCACATGTGCTTGTGTGTTCGAAGATCCCAAAGTGAACGGCGAGGCGGCCAAGGCAGCGCTGGCCAACGAAGACTGTCCACACATAGACCAGGCCATGTCCCCAGAAGATGGCCAGATCTTTAGTCCCTGCGAACCGCGGGGGGACACCCCGTGTTTCCTTCTGAACATGGCTGGCCGACCCACACACACGGGCACCAGAGTGAGGAAGGGTATGTAACAGCTCACTTCAGCCACTGTTTCACATACAAATACACACAGGCTACAAATCACACACACATAATGTACACTCAACAAGCAAAGCCCACAAAACACATCTAGACATCCCAACATCACATACAAGCAGAGCGCACCCAGAGAGACAGTGAGCTGAGGAGAGAAAAGGCCTAACAAGTACGACTACTGCGTCCCATCCACACAGTGCAAATCTACATTTCAGCAAGATTTTCTCCTGTAGAACTTAGTCAGCACTCTACTAACAAGATCCGAACTTTTTTTTCTCGCATCATTATTTCACCAACATTAATCTTAGCTGATCTCGGCCATCTTTCAAACATGCCTGAATGACAAAAGAAAGTCCTTTTCAGTTCTTACATTTAATTTTCATCGATTCCATTAGATACTAATGGATAAGAGAATCCACCTTGCACTTTCAAAGCGCTATGCTAGTTACATTCTTTCAACCCACTCCTTTTTCCTGAACATACAATGAGTTTTTCCTCTTAACGCCACGTTGCATTATGTTCAAGCTCAAACTGACACATACAGCTGCCTCCTGGGGGCCAACCTTAATCCTCCCTTTTTTTCTGTTTTTTCTTTGTCGTTTGTTTGTTTTTTACTCGTTATCTCCTCCACTTGCCCGTCCGTTTGTCCGTGTATGTGTTCTTCCCTCCATCTCTTCACCCCACCATTCTCTGGGTGCCTGGTTGGCCCATAGCCGGAACGTTCTCAGGGAGGTCAGGGGGGGAGCCAGCTGGTCCCACACTCGGCCCGCAAGGTTACCCGCTGCTGCAGCTAGGTTGGACACACAGCCAGGAGGATGGCCATGCCAGAGTAACAACCTGATTTCCAGCCCCAGTTTAAACCCATATAGCAAAGTGACCAAGTCCTTAGGACAGCATTAGACACCAAGAGACTATAGTCACCCAGAAGCTTGAGAGAACCACCATCTACAGCATTTCCAGTATTTAGTTCAAGTGTAAGGAAATACTTGCTTGATTCTTATGAAACACCTTCATCCTCTCATTCAATCACAACCAAGACGCCTTCAGTGGAGGTCAACTTTCAGCTTTGCGAAATTTCAGCAAAGCAACGAGAAAAGAATAGATCACATGTGGACATAATGAGTGCAAAATACGCCTACATCTCTCAGTGCCAGACCTGACATGGCCATGTGTGTGTGTCATTGTTCTAAACAGATTACATCTCAGTCCCTATGCCAGTTAATGTGTTATCAGAGTGCCATCAATAGCCAAGCAATAGCACTGTCTCTCTGTATCACATGATGTGTTGCTCTGTGTGAGCATGCTCTGTTTAATTACACGTTCCCACTGTCAAAAGCACCACAAGAACAGTCAACATCCACACATAACATACAGCGCACCTACACATATGCTGTGCGTTTCTGTATTTCTGTGTTTGTGTTTGTGAGAGCTTTTTTGTGTGTTGGTGTGGACATATGTAGCCTATATATGTAATGAGTGAGTTAAAGTGTGACTATAGGTGTAAGAGTGTGCGCGAGTGGATTTTATTGTGTGGTGAATTATGTATTTTATGTGTTGCTGTATGTGATGCATGCTTTGAGCCTGTCTCTGGGCCTTCCAGCATGTTTTGTCCTGCTCTGAGGCTGGTATTGGCTAGGAGAGAGAAAGAGGTCATGAGCGAATTCAATGTTAGATTACATGTACTTTGGGACTGACAGACAGATCTAACTAAAACTACAATGAATGGACATTGACCAAGGCTTTTACCCTGGCATCAGGACATTGTGGATTCAAATCATAGCGATGCCATGGTGATCAGTGCTTGTGAGTTCCAAAAAGCATTATTGCTCTGTCTGAGTAGAGGTAATAGACTCAGTGTGAAGCTGGCAGACATCTGTGAGTTCACACAACAGAACTGGGCACTTAGCACTCTCCTCTAAGCGTGCTTAACTGTCTGTAACATTGTGTGATCTACATATTTAAAAGATGTGGTGGCTGGCTTTATGTGCCCCGAAGGAAGCATGGCTTTGTGTGATAGACAGAGACCTACTGTGATCTTCTTGAATCCGAGTCTCCCTGGACAGTTGTAAAGGCCTCTAGGTAATGGATTGTCCACTTTTAGCTAGAACTGTTTGTCAGTCCTGAAGTGCAAATGTTGCTTCGGTGTTGAATGCAGTTTTGCTTCCAGTGTACCAAACATACGGATATGCTTGATTGTTCCAAGCCTTCTGAACGTATTGAAAAGGACATGATGAGCACTGTTTTTGGATCGTGTATAGCATTGGAGTGGCCTTTAAACCAAAATTGTCAGCTTTTTTGTAGCATCTCTCCATAATCTATAGCTGACCTGAGCAGACGCAATGCCCTTCACTGCTCAGCCTTTCCCCTGTTCAATACCAGCCTAAGCCAGCCTTTCCTCTGTGCATGTGTGTGCTCCCTTTAACCGCATGAAAACCTGATGGTCTTAAACATGACCCATATCAACTTGTCAAAAAATATTAAGGTGCAAAACCTTCCAGAAAAGTAAGGAAAAGCAAAGCTTGAAGCTTCCGTATCTCAGTCTGCAATTTGCCCGTCTCTCTCCACCCAAACCAAGGTTACCAAAAGTCCCGGAGCATGGGCACCATAGTGGCGTCGGTGTCTGCTGGGTCTCGCAGCCGCCCTGCTCTCCTGCAGCGCTCGCATTCGCCCATTCCCTCCATCCTCTAGAGAATGGATGGTGGAGTAATAGGGGCATTCTCCTTGTGTCAATCCAACTCCTCGAGTCCCAGAAACCCCCTCCTTGCTACCCCTATTTTGTCCTGCAGTGTCGGTCTGCTCTGTCTTCCTCTCTGGTTGTCCCCCTAAGGAGTTATGCTGCTATCCCCAGCTTTCCTTCCCTTGTCTCAAAGGCTATCTGTCAGTGCCATTTGTCTTGTCTTTGCCTTTAGGCTTATGTAGAGCCGTTCTAGGGAAAGCTAATGTCAAAAGAATGCTCAGAAGTTCTCAGGGAATGTGTGTAGGCCAGGCTATTGTACACTATTGTCCACCGCAAATCATTTGATTCAGTTTCTTTGTAAGATAAAACACATGCCTGAGGTTACATCTGATCCTCCCTCTTTCTAGTAATATTTTGCACTGTGGCCCTTTCTCGTTCACCAGCAGACACACATGCATATCCATGCAAACCTACACACGCTCAGCTAGCCGAACCTCCACAAATGAATCTTTTGAATGTAGTCAGTCAGTGGCAACCTGTAGCCTTCTCCAATCCCGCAAGCCAAGACGAAAATCCAAGATGTTTTCCTAGACATCCTGCACCTCTTCTTTTGTTTTTGTCCCTCAGTCCAATCGACTCTGGCCAACCCACTCTCCTGTGTTCCCCCTCTATGCCCCCTGATCCTTATTTTTCTCTACCTGAAAAACGGGCATCAAACATGTCCCATCTGAAGGTGCCAAGGTAGCAAGGCCCCTCAAAAAGTTCTCCTGCATGCCAGAGCTGTTCGCTCTCTTCTCTCTGCTGTCCCCAGCAACTGTCTATTCTTTCCTTCTTTCTGTATATCCCTGTCCATCACTCTTTCTTTCTCCTCTATATCTTTGTAATCTGGATTGTGAAAGAAACCTATGCCATAAACCCACGTCCGTGAGAAGTCTCTTTACGTTGTGTATCCTCACCTCCTCCTGCTCATTGTCTGAGTTGAATGACCAAGGCCCAGTGGCAGGATGACCCTCAGCAACCCCACCTCCCCTGTATTCTCTGCCGCAGATCCCTGTAAAGAGGAGACTGTCCTAGTTAAGTATATGCAGTCAGAGGTGCTCCGCGTGACCTGAGAGGACTACAGCAACTCAGGGAGGGGAACAGACCCTAGAGTCTCCCCTCTCCAACGGTTCTTGGCTCCACAATGGCTTAAGAGCTTTGAGGTTACTTTCCAAAGGAGAGAGAGATGTAGAGAAAGTGAGAAAGAAAGAGAGCAAGAGATAGACAGAGACAGGACAGCAGGATACTGGTAGGAGAAGAAACCTTGGAAGTCCTTCTTCACAAAGAACGAAAGTGGAGATTTCGATCCTTTTTGTGCCTGGTCCCTCCAAGGCACCAAGGGGTCACATGGACAAGAACTTTCTTAAAGGACTAAAGGTGTGGACAATATATTAACACCAAAGGCATCGTACAATCTGTCGACGTCTTGACAAAAGGTGGAAAAAGCTTAATTATCAATGGTTTATTATAGCCACTAACAATACTAATGATATTACCTACAATGTCCTTAGTGACAAGTGTAGAAGACTCTTAACAGTACATTTTAGCATGAGTTGCATGGTGGTATAAAAAAAAGAAGAAAACAAGAAAAAAGCTTACGCTGTTATGAATATCTGTATGAAAAAAAAGATATATTTTCTTTCAAAAGTTCTTCACTTTTGCATACGTTTCATGTAGCCATGATGAAAAGATGTTCAGAGACAGTGTACTTTTCCTTAGCAGCAAATCCTTCACGTTTTTCTTCCAATTTTTCATTTGTGCTACTAACCACATGTGAAACAGCTCTGGTCATATTGACCTCAAATTCTGAACAAGAGACAAATGACTGCTGAGGAAGACGGAAAAAAACATGTTAGCAAGCTTTCTATGTGGTGAATTCAACTAATTTTTTCATCTTGTTTCTGTTTGGCATGCTTGTGATACTGGATCTTATTGAGCGAAAAAAAAAAAATCAGAGCAAATTTAGTTGATATTTTTCTGTTTTATGCTATAATTATTGGTGAATAGATCCTGTGGAGAGCTATAGTGAGCAACTGTTTTATTTCACATATTACGTACAGACTTTTGACAGTGTTATTTTTGGAGAAATAAAGACAAAAAAATGACAAAAATCATGCATCATGTTAAAAAGGAAGGAGGTCAGATGTGTTTACACATCTTTTCTCTCAGATCTTTTCAATGACTAAAATAATAAAATGAAAACAAGAGATAAGAAATGTATATTTATGACATAAGAGCACTGTATGCAATTTAGAACTTGGGGGGGGGGGGGATCAGATGCATGCACAATGTTATGCAACAGAAACTGATAAATACAATAGAAAAAAAATGATACCGACTCTAGCATGAAATAAATTTTGTATGAAACCTGTTCATAGAGTTTGATTTTTTTTTTAATTGAATGAAATGGAATGTTGAGGGTTTTTTTGTTTGTTTTGCTGTTGTTTTTTCTTTCTGTTTCTCTCCTGTTATTTGGAAACACTCTCTTTGGCCTGGTGTTCAAAAAGAGGTCCTGAAAAGGTCACTGAAAGGAGCGAAAAGAAGAAAAAAAAATAAATAAAGTGTGCCTCCAGGTGGAGGCGGCATGTCCGAGTGCACTTGAAAATGAAAAATGGTCCGAAATGCATGAAAATCAACTAAACCATTAACACTATGAGGGAACAGCGGGGGGAAACGCATGGTTTGAATGGGATGCAGCCTTTTATTCTGGAACAAAGGATGAAGTCACATTCAGCACAATGTTGTACACATCAGCATGATGGAGACTCATGGTAAACATGTATGCTTTACCATGTCGAGTTCAACAATCAGCCTGACCCTCTGGCCTACTTCCATCTTTCCTCCCTGCCTCCTCCCTTTCGCCTCCTCTCTTTTCCAGCCCTATCCTCCACTTCACTCACCTTTTCTGTGTGCCGTGTGTGTGTGTTTGTGCGTGTGCGTGGGGTAATAACTGTTGTGTTGTCTCTTTTCTTTCCCGTCTGTAGAGGCTCAGCGGCACGGCCGGAGCAGGGAGCCCGCAGACTCTGTGTGTGTCATGAACCGTGGTGTTCCAACCACACTGTGCATGGCTCACAACGCTCCTCCCCCAACCTGATAACCTTGTCTGTTTATTGTACGTAGAAGGGGGGCTTCACAGGCCGACGAGGGAAGCAGTCTGCCACGCGGTTCCCTCCTTTTTCCACACATAGACCTTTCTAGGAAGAAACGTTGCCGCCCTTTGTCATGTCTGTCGCGTATCTTCTTGTTCTACTTGTGACGTGATGTGAGCAAGGATGTTTGGGGTGTGTATTTGACTGCATGAGTCTTTACATGTGTGTGAACTTCCGTGCTGTGAACAGGCTTCTTTTGTGTTTGCTTGTGGTTTTCGTTGAAAGTCCGGAGCGATGTCCATTCAGAGCTACCTGCTTACCACTTGTATCTGTTAATCATGACTTCAGCCATTCATGAAGCTGCCTTTTCTAATAGGTGTTTTAAGTGTACTGTTATCACCAAACATGAGTTGCCTTTCTTTGCAGTTTGCACCTTCCAGCGGCTATTTTCCTTTCAAGGCTGTTGGAGAAATTGAAAAAAAGAGTTTTAATCTAGATTCACATGCCGTATAAGATTATTCTTGCTTTACCCGAACCCATGTTGCATCTAAGTACACCAGTATAGATTAAAAAAGAATGAAAATAAGTACTCACTTGGTTATGTAAATGATCGAAAGCTGTTCTGTCATGGTTTCTGTCATTTAAGGATAACAAATGAACTGTTGAAGTTGTAACTCTTTAAACACTGCAGGAAAGGTGATTCAATTTTTTGGAAAACCCTCCTACTGCTCAAACTTTTGAGACTAATATGCAATCTATAGTGTATTTTCACAGACAGGTTTGTAGAAATCTACACTGCCACTGCTTTGAAAGCACCATTTAGTATTACATGCATGTGGTTTTATAGTGCAACCAGACAATAACCTGAATTATGTAAGGAAGAATATTCATCATATTGTAAAATTTTGTGCTCAATGGAAAACAATGGCGGTCTTGATAAGCCTTTGGGAGTTGTTACCTCAAAAAAATTATGTTTGTGTGGGTTGTATGGTGTTTTTTTTACTATTATTATTATTAGAAGTAGTATTTTAGTGTCTGTAATCCTGATGTACTAAAAGTGTTCTTTCCCCCTTTTTCGATACAGCAATACACTTATCTGTAGACTAACTGCCATGCAATACGTAAACACAATGCTAACCTACTAATTTCTCAAGCATATTAATTCAGCTTTTGGTCTTGAGTGCTATTATTAATTATGCAGACATGCACAAACAAGTGCATAGAAAAAAATGGAAAAGAATACCTGTTAAAATGATGCTTTTATGTGCCTATAAGTCGCTGTTTCCTTTCCCTCTTTTAGGTATTTGGAATCTTTTGAGTGGACTGACAGAAGAAAAAAAAAGATCTATTATTCTGTAACTGAAAGCAAACAGCACGATTTGCAAATATATGATAAACTAGTAATATACCTCAGCTCAACGCTTTATAATGAATGTGGTGAATTAAACTGATCATACAATCAAAATCAGCATGACATCACTTTTATTACTCACATTTTTTTAATTTAGCTGAAGCGTTTGCTTTAATAATGTTGAGGGGGTGTGCCGCCCTTTCCGAGTTCCTTACTGGGGCTTTAGAAGTGTCTTATGAAGGTGAAGCAACAGGACAAAACAGCAGCAGCGCTAATAAAGGCTACTTTTCAAACTCTTTACTGCAGATGTTTGAGTATTTTTCTTTTTATTGTTACATTTCATGATTTCAACAAAAGATTTAAAGGACAAAATAAAATAGTTCGGTCATTCCATGGTGTGTGTTGTTGTTTATATCTTTTATTGATTATGTGTATTCTTTGGCCAGTTTTAAAACGCTCTCCACTGTGTGCTATTGATTCCTTTATTTATTTATTTGTTTGTTTGTATATTTATTTACTTTGAGGAAACATTTAATATGCAATAACCAACATTTTACTGACATAATCTTCACAGGTTTTTTTTCTCTTATTCACCTTGATGTGTGTCTTGTGTGTGTATGGGTGCATGTGTGTGTGTGTGTGTGTGTGTTGTGTATGCGTGTATGTGTGCCTGTTTTGTGTGTGTTTATGGCTGTGTGTCTATGTATGGTTGTGTGTGTGTGTGTGTGTATGGGTGCATGTGCACGTTTATGGGTGCATGTACGTGTTTGTGTGTGTGTGTGTGTGTGTGTGTATGGGTGCATGTGTGTGTTTTGTATGTGTGTATTGGTGCATGTGCGCATGTTGTGTGTGTGTGTATGTGTGCATGTGCGCGTGTTCTTGATTTCTTGTTCTATTGCTGAGCTTTGATCTGTTCAGACGCTATAGCAACCCAGTTACCTAATACAGTTACCATAGTAACACAAGCGTGTGATCTGCTCTCAAGGGCGGCCCATTTCTCCCATGCCTCTGTGCTGCATAGTTTTAGCATTCTAAATGTCTCTCTCTCTCCCTCTCTCTCTCTCTCTCTCTCTCTCTCTCTCTCACACACACACACACACACACACACATACATCTATGCCAGCTGTTTCACTATGCAAAACACTTTTTGCCCTCACAGACAGAGACTGGACCTGACTCTATACTATACTATACTATACAATGCTATACTTTGATTACTGAAGTATCCAGTAATATAGTTCACTTCTAATGTTGACCTGAAACATAGAGCACATTTACATTCTGCACCAGGATATTATTGGTTAATATTATTTCTCCCACTTGATAATGCAATTAAAATTCAAAAGCTCGGCTAAAAAGTGACATTACTTTTTTCCAGGTTGGTTTTCAAATCCAAATGTCATGCTATTGAAGGCAAAGCAGGGGAAACCTGTTGAAATATTGTTAGTTCTTACACAACATCATCCATTTTTCACCACAAAAGCAACTTTCTTTTGGAAAACGAAAGGGACAGAATTGCCTTTTCGTTGCCGAACGTTATGTTTAGGTTTAAGGTTCAAGCCCCATTTCCTCAAGTGAATTCCCTAGCCTCCTAAAACGCCACTGATTGCAGCTCACAGTATTTGTGTTGCACTTGTGGCACTTGACTGCATTGTAACAACTCCCAAACACTACAATGTAAATCCTGGTGGCTGAGATAATAAACAAAACTCAAGTTTTGAACCTGAACGGTTTATATCAGCTGATATCCCTGGTAATTAGTGCTACTCAGCCAATAGACAACGCAGTATCTTAACATGTGGGTGTGACTGTTAATAATAATAGGGTCAGCTGATACCTATGTTGAGAAAAAAAGTCATTGCTGAGAAAGGCATGCTTGGTAATTACGTTTCAGTCTGCAGTGACAAGTAAGATAAGTGAACTGCTTTGAGGCAGTTGCTAATAGCACATGCATTCGTTTGTGTGGGCATATGGCTTGTGTGTATCACAGAAATTACATTTAAAAATAAAATCATACGTTAGAAATATAGGAGAACCCTTTCCACTCAATTTGTGTATGGTCCACGGTTATGTCAGCTTTGTATTGCCTTCTGAACTCACCTTATTCATTCTGTTGCCATAGCAACAGAGCAAAGACTTACACACACACACACACACTGAATAGACTTACAAGTCTCTCCAGGATGGCTTCAGTCCAGGTAAAGAAACAAACACCCACAGCCCTAAATCTAGAACATGGGCTCTCCTGTGCCCCAGCAGTGCAACACTGCGTTTTTAATCTGCAGCACAAGCTGCTCCGTGGACACACAGTCTGCACAACCACCCTTCTCCAGTTAACTCTACATGTCTCTGTTGGCTGTATGCAATGTCCAGCAAAGCATCTTTTAGAAAACAGATAGAGAGAGAGAAAGATGCAATGGTGTTTAATAATGTTCATTTTGCCATCCATGTGATTAAAATCAGCTAAAGGGTTTTTTTCTTTCTTCCTTTTGTTTTATTTGGTGACCAGAGTGCCCTGGTATCTGTCCTGCTTATTGTTAATGCGAACCCAGGTAGCCCATCCCCTCAATGTTAATGCTCACTGTTACAGCTGCTACTACCTGGGCTACTGAACCAAAGCTAAGTAAGGCAGGTGAAGGGGCTCAGCTGGGTACAGTTGGTTGGGAAAGCCCCTCTTTAGGGGCTGGGAACCCCCTTTGATGTTGTGTTGCTCGGCAAAAATGGACATAAGCCCAATTCACATCTTTGCAATTGGATTAGGAAATGGAGTTTGGTAGATGTCTCTCAATGATCTAAGCTTATTTGAGTTTGATTACCATCATACACTGCATGGACAAAAGTATTGGGACGCCTGACCAACAGAGACTTTTATTGACATTGCATTCTAATACTAAAACTTTAATATGGAGTTGGTGGGAATTTGTGTCCATTCATTCAGGTCAGAAACTGAAGGCCTGGATCACGATCTCTGTTCCAGTCCATCCCAAAGGTGTTGGATTGGATCAGGGCTCTGAGCAGGCCAGTCAAGTTCTTCCATACCGAACTCATCCTACCTTACTTTGTGCATTGGGACACAGTCATGCTGGAATAGGAAAGGTTCTTCACCAAACTGTGTCCACATTGTTGGAAGCATGGTGTTGTCCAGAACATCTTGGTATGCTGAAGCATTAAGATTGCCCTTCACTGGAAGTAAGGAGTCTAGTCCAAACCATGAAAAGTAGTATGTACCAATACTTTTTTCCATGTAGTGTAGTGCATGTTAAAGACCTGGATAGCAGACAGAGGGCCTACTATTCAAACCACTGCTCCTCTCCCCCAAGCCTACATTAAAGGATGAGTACTCCTATACTCCTACCGTTGAAGGGTATTCTGAAGGCCACTGAGCATGGCCCTTGTGGTTCACCTACAGTCGCTTCATCTTCCCCTGCTGTCATAGCAGCAGCCCAGGATGGAAGAGCTGGCCCTGAAATTTTAATGCATGGCAATTAAGCCTTCACAATCGGTTAAGTGGGTTGGTGCACTGGCAATGGAGACGGAGGAGCTGTGGGACGAGTGGAGGAAGACGAGGAGTGAGAGGGAAGTGGAGGTGATGGAGAAATAAACGAGGGAAGGTGTACAAAGGAGAATATATAACTGCATAATGTTGAAAATTCAAGGAACATTAAAATGCAAGGCAAAGCTACGACTCCAAAAAACAGAGGAACTGAACATGATTTCTGAATAACACTGGAGTATTTGATTCAGTATGAATGTTTCTATGCATACATTTGTAACATTTTGTTTTTGGAAAGGAAACAACACTGAGGTAATATACAAGGGCTAGTATATTACCTTGCTTTGCACATTTTAGTGCTTTTCTACTTTAACAAGCCCACTTTGACCCAATAAGAAGTTGTCAATGAACTGATTAGTTGGATCAGGGGGCAGAGAAAACACCACCAGGGTCAAGGTTGGAAAACACTAATATAAGGGACACTTCTTCACAAATATGGAACTTTGCAAACAACAACTTTTGCTTCACTACTGAAAGTAGATCTTTTAAAAGAACCAGCTTTCAAATATGATGTGTGTTTGTGGATAGCCTTTTTATTATTTTATATAACCTCTATATAAAAAACCTATATATTTTATATATACCTCTATATAAAAGACATATTTTGCACCAAATTAAGATTTATCCAAAACCATGCATCCTGGCCAACTATTTAGTAATGTGAAGACACTGCTGATATTTGATTGGTATTGCATGAGCGTATTTTAAGTGTGGAATTTATTACATTTAGTACATTTAATTTAAATTCAGTTAATTCAGTGCATTTAGAACTACAAATGGTTTGTGCCAATGTTTTTTTTTTCACTTCTTCTAACTGTAACAGAACATGTTAATCATTTAAATAGGGCTATTAAGCCCACTTCTATATTCATAGTACTCTTTCCCTGTGATTAATGTATACATGTAGAAGCATTCTCTGGAACGGCATTTCAGAACGAAATTATGAGCTTTCAGTTGAGAAAAGACATTGTTGCATTCTTCAAGCACAAAACAAAAGTAGCGATCTTAAACAACTGTCAAAATGAGCCTCATTAAAAAGACAGAACAGTTTATGACTAATTCTGATTTTAGTATTGTAGGCACCTGCTCATCCAACATTTTCCTGACTTCACCATTCCTGGCTGGTTTGCACTAGATGCTGCAGTATTGTTGTGAGGAGCGCATTCATCCACAAAAGCAAAGGTGCTGGAACCATTATAGCACTTGTTTTGTCTCCCCCACTTTTCGCCTCCCGGACAACAGCTGAGACGTAGAGCTTTGCGAGCACCACATACCCCAACAACAGCCAAGAAGTGGAAATGCTCCTGGCATCCCTGCATGAAAGCATTGGTGAAGTCAGGTACTGTTGGATAATTATATATTGATCACAAATGCCACACCATTAGATGACACCATTTCTCCAGAAAACACAATTGAACTGCTCCACAAGCCAGTGCTGTGTGTCTTTATGCCCCTCTAGTTGATATGCACATTGTGCATGATGACCTAAAACTCATATCCGACTGCATCATAACCTGTCCTATAAGCAGTGCTTTTCTGCAACAATCATAAGAAATGTCTTCAGCTGAACAACAATGAGTGCACATTAAAGCATCTGGGCTTAAGGGATGCCTACAAAAATGGAGTGTATATAGGTACTAGTTCTTTAAAAAGAAACAGAAATTAGTGATTTTGATACATCAGCTCCCTTCCTTGCACTATTAGGTTTCTATAGTAATTTACTAGAAATTACACTGTATGGACAAAAATACTGGAATGCCTGCAGGGAGTTTAAGTATAACCCATTATCCATTAAATGCATATACCAAAGATATTCAGTTCTGGGCCTAGAGAGCTGAATGCTAGCCCAGTTACTACCAACAGGAGCCAACACACCAGCTAAACATGATAAATAACTGTTAAGTTTCATCAGTGGGGTTGGAAACAGGGGACCACCAAGCTGCATTGTTTCCTTTACCAATTAAACAATCATGACAGAGATTCTGAATGTGTCATATCTTGTGTATCTTAAGTATTCATAAGGAGAGAAGATATGCTTTGGATTAATCTTGGATTAAGTGTATGCTCAAGGTCATATGTGCTAATACTACAATGTGTATATATTTGACTTGAGGATGACAAACAGGACTGAACTTCCCACCATCATGCAGCCAAGGTCGAAAGAGTCAACTGACTCATGTTAATGTATAATGTAAGAGGAGTATATGAGTCTCTGCAGAGTGGAGGGGTAAAGGAACGGAAGGAACAAGGACAGATCGATAATGAATACTGGTAGTGAGGCTTGGCTGTGAAATACATCATTCCTACAGAGACAGAGTAAGACATGCAATGAGAAACAACTTGTGGTTAGATTTCATGTGTTTATATTCCTGCTTTTGAAAGACAGCCCGAAACGTTATGTGTGTTCAAATCTTAGAACAGCATATAAGCTGCAACCACTCATTTCTAGAGTGGTAATAACCAACAAAGTGGTGGCGTTGACTGATCTGAATCCCAATGTTCAGCACATTCAACACTTTAAGAGAGAGGCCAGTATATATTCACTACATCAGTACAGTCTCAGTCTAATAACCAATGAAAACTGTACCGATTATGTATTTCTAACATACATTAAAGCCAATGTTTTTTTCTTTCTCCTACAAAGTTACTATTTTAATTTTGTTGCGACACTAAATAATCATTTCCTACTTCTTAGTCAAAGTTATTCACAAAATCAGTAAATGTAGAAAGAGATTAAGATATACTTTGTAATGTATTTTTACTGACAGATTAATTATATTACACTAGTACATGGGTTTGTTCACTAATTATGTGGTAATCAAGTCTTTCTGCCCTTTCTTCATTAGTGTGGATGCAAGGGCACAGTACATTGAGGCAGTTCTCCTGCATGAAATGTTTTATCGAGGATTGGGAGTGTTTCCTCTGCTGGTCAATTTCAGGAAGCACAAATGGCCACCTGTATTCAAACACTATTGATCGGTCTTGCATGGCTGATTGCATTATTAAATCTTTTCAAGTTGTTCTTGTTTTTCTGGAGCACAGAAGCAAATAAGGCTTTATTACCTCAACCCTTACAGAAACGGATGCCATATTAAAGAAGAACTACCAGATTTGGTTTAATAAAGAGCATTTCGGGTGAGTTCTGTAATAAAATCCAAAAACTCTTCTTTGTTGTGGCTGAGAAAAATCCTCTTGGCCCCTCAGATTGTATTGTTCTGTGTTATCCTATTAAAGCAACTTGCAAACAAGATACTTTGGTGGTCACACAAGCTACACAAAATCAATCAGTGGTCAGTTCCTCAAAACTGACTCAGCAACCCACACACTACCCTGTAAACACTAGCTGCAGCACCCAAACAATATCTTGTAAATATTGTTTTACTGTTATCAGAAACAGACCATCAATCAATGGAATCAAAAGCTGTTGGCAAACCTTTGAATGGCAGCCTGTAAGTGTAGTGGACATTTAAGGGAGTTAGATCTGATATGGTGTCCAGTAAGTGGTTCTTCACTACCATTCAAAAGCTTATAATCACTTTAGTAGTAATCAGATTAGTAGTTGGTCTTTTATATAAGAATAATTTATGCAGCATCCTTTTTAACATTATAACTGAAACATAGTTATGTCAGTTATCTTTTCAGTAAAGAGCCCTGGCATAAAGAAGTTGCCATTCTTCTCCATTTTTAAAAGCTTGTTTTAAATACAACAAGCATGATAATGTTATTAAAGGAATGTGAATTAAAATTACATATATACACATTAATCATTAGACCATGGATGCTGGAACCACCCAGTGATTTGTATGGGAAAACACATGAGACGCAGAGTACAGCAGAACACAGCAGAACACAGCTGAGACACAGAGTGCAGCCCATAAATGTATAACACCATCAGTAACAGTCCAGCTTTTCTCAGCAGCCTCAGAAGGGATGGGTAACTGTGACCTCTGGGTCACTTTGCTTTTAGCCAGCTTTTTGTCAGATCAGTTAGTTCTCCTTTGGGGCAAGTAAGTGCTAATCACTTAACATTAGCTGCAGGGCAGCACTTTCCTTAATAGCAGCATGTGCAGAAGAGCTACAGTGCTACACCTAAGCCCTATTCCAGCTTATTTCCTTTTACCTGGAGAGGTTTCATAATGTAATTACGGCTAAAATCCACTGCCATATTAATGCATTTCCCATCTATCCTCATTCTCACCATCTGGGTTTCAAAACGCAATCTGGCATTCGAATATTCATCAGATTCAATGAAAAGGCTAAACTAAGCAGTATGCTGTACACCAACTAAACAGTATACACCAATCGGCCATAGCATTTGAACCATATGCCTAATATTGTGTTGGTCTTATTTGTGCCAACAAAACAGCTCTGACCCATCGAGGCATGGATTCCACAAGACCTGTGAAGGTGTGCAGCTCCAAACCCTAGCAGCAGGTCCTTTTAGTCCTGTAGGCCTCCATGGATCAGAATTACATTATATGGACAAAAGTATTGGAGCGCCTGACCATCACACCAACAGGGGCTTTAAATCCATAGACTGGAGTTGATCCCCCTTTGCAGCTATAACAGCTCCCACTCTCCTTGGAAGGCTTTCCATTTGTGCACATTCATTCTGTAGTCAGGCACTGATGTTGGATGAGAAGGCCTGGCTCGCAATCTCCTTTCCAATTCAGCCCAAAGGGAACAGCGCTATGTGCCTTTTTGGATAAGAATCTCACATGACGATACCCAGCCATTTGAGAGCCACTGGTTTTGCAACCATGTTGGTTTTCTTAATATTTCATGCTGCACTCTCTTGTGGATTTAAGTGGCAAGACATTGACTTTTGTGTTTACTGCAGTTTTGTATCTTACTTAGTTTCTTTGCAACAAAATGCAATATCTTAAATATGTATTTAAATTTGACAATCGAACATGGGTAATATGCAGTGTTGGGGTTAGTTACTCAAAAAAGTAATATATTACATATTACATATTACTCTCAAAAATAGTAATGCCT
>JBBPDH010000037.1:15770207-15780470 GCA_037974565.1 Clupeocharax schoutedeni
GGTAGCAAGAGAAAAAAGAAATAACAGCAGAATATGAGGAGAGAGGAGGAGAGAAAAAAAGAGCTCCCCCCAGACTGCCATCTTAGGGCAGTTTGGGAGGAGAAAAAAAAACACCTCAGCACACAGCACATAAACACAAAAACACATCAGACGTTACTCGCAACGAAGAGGGGTAGGGAGTAGGGGAGTACAGTTAGTCCGATTAAGGCAGACAGTCACCATTCCTGCAGCTGTGAGAAGCGCTGGTCACAGATCCGCCCACCCCATCTGGTGGAGACAAGCAGACGAAGGCCAAGAACCCAGAGCAGCTCCTTATCTTGCTTCAAGAGGGGGAGTTTGCTTGTCACCCTAGCAACGGAACAGGGGGAAAGTCAGATAGTAAGAACTGTTTGGGTTAAGGACTTAGTACAATCTCTGTACACAATTTTAACAGAAATCTAATGTCCATCACTGGTCTCAGTCTCTGGCCAGATCCTTATCCAACCTCTCCGAGATGTTGTCCTGGTTCCGTTGTTGAGCTGCAAATCTCTCCATGATCAAATCTAACTTGCGGTCACCCACAGTCTCAGTTCGTACAGCTCTACTGAAAGTCTCCCAAGCGACACGCTTAGTGGGCTCAAAAAGCAGGGTAGGACGAGTCTCGGAGATAGACATTAAACAGGACGGGACAGGAGAGCCAGCAGGAGAGGGAGGGAGAAAAGTAAAGTGCGGGGAGGGGTAGGGAAGGGGGAGTGGGTAGGAGAGTAGAGTTAGTCCGATTAACTCCAGTCCTGAAGTCGAACTCCAGTCCTGAAGGGCCGTGGTCCAGCCTGTTTTGGTGATTTCCCTTCTCAGAAACACCTGGTTCCCCTCGCCAGTTAATTGACAGGTTTAGTGAATGTGTTTGAGTAGGAGAACCCTCAAACTCTGCAGGACACCGGCCCTCCAGGACTGGAGTTTGACACCCCTGGATTAAGGCATACAGCCATCCGGTCATACAGAATTGTTTGGGTTAAGGATTTTAGTTATTCCACGTCTTCCAGGGACAGAGTTGCCAGGCACATGACGCACCACTTCTCCTACCCGTCCATTACGTATCCAGCCGCAGACGTCCCTGCAGGACAGTTGGGTTCCCCCAACCCCAGGCTTCTCGTCGAGAAGATGGTGTCAATTGCATGAAGAGACCAGTTGATCAAATCCATAATTTCGAATTCCAAAAAGCAGGATAATGAGAGTCTCAGAGACAGACACTAAACAGGACGAGACAGGAGAGCCAGCAGGAGAGATCGGGGAGGGAGGGAGAGAAGAAAAAGTGTGACTGCCTTCGTCGAGAGCAAAAGAGAAGGTTTTATAGGTTCTGAATGTAGATTTGGATTACTTTTCGATTAATCCCCCAGCCCTATGCAGCAACATGCAAAAAACACATCTGTTGCTCTTGTTCTCAGACACTGTCTCAGGGATTCGTTTTTTTTTTTTTTAACTGGTACCAATCTTTTGCGAATATAAAGCACATAACTATGTTCCAGGTTTGTTGCTTTCCACTTAAATGCTGATGCAACGTTTGCAATTTTTTGAATGTTAAAAATCCCGTTGCACATCTTCCTTCTACTCCTAGTTTAGATTTTATTTTTGTTTATTTAGATATGGCCTCTCTCTGTTCTTTGTACTCCTTTGTACTTAGAAGATGCCTGTTACCACAGCTGTGATCAATTCAGACTGAGTAAAGTTTCTCTATATTGGTACATTTCATGTCAAATTTAATTATCAAATTAATCATTTAATGATACAGAAAAAAAGAAACTGGTTGAAATTCTCTATTGAGATAATGGAGGATATAAATCTTTGAGGAATGCCTTGTTTGTGGGGAGTGTTTATCTGCAGGAATGGCAGGTTAGAAGGCAGGGCCTGACTTTGTTTAATACACCAGCAGATTCAAGACAGATATTCAGGGAGAAAAACAAATCTAATGGAAATGATACAGGGTGTGCGAAGCAGGGAATGACTGACAGCTGACGGAACGCTCAAAGGCTCAGCTGCACACAAACAGTCACATTCGATTAGGCCCAATTGATGAGCATGAACAGTCTTCCGCTCTCTGAACAGGTGAGCCAAGTTCACTTTTGGAGGAACATGAACATGATTTTTCTTTTATACAACTACACTGGTCAGCCACAGCTTTAAATCACTCAGAGTATGTGAGTAACATTGACTATCTCGTTACAATAGCTCCTGTCAAGGAATATATAAGACCAGTCAGTTCTTATAGACAATGGATTTGAGTGACTTTAGTGACTGTTTTAGGGCCAAACAGTATGTCTTGTAGGGTGTGGTTACCAAAAGTCATTTTAATATGACTGTGATCAACAACTTCAATAATGTTGATCCATGCTATAGTGACATACACTGATTAAAAAAGATGAACTGTTTTTTATTATGTTTTTATTAAAGACTGACTCAAAAGAATTAAAACAATTGCATTTGAAAAAGTATGTGCTCTGCCATCTTGAAATCTGCATGACAAACTTCTATGTTTAAATTTATTTAACACATTTAGTTAAATGCATTTAAACTTATAGAATGGTTCAATATCTGGGTTTTTAAAAACAGATAAAAACATCTGTATCATTTCTTGGGGTGATAATGCAATGCAAAGGAGTATCAAGACATAAAATAATCTTTACTGAGAAAGTGTGCCATCTAGTGGTCCGGAGTGGAGGTGCGTTACAGTTCATCTTCTCCCCAGCCCTCTTCTGAGAATATATCAGCCTGCCGTTTCCGGAAATTGCTTTTGAAATCTTCATCAAAGTGGTCCAAGTCATCATCCCTGAAAATGCCCTAACAAAAACACAGTATAATCATTCAATACATGTTGTAAACTCAGACTGTATTAAAATTAAAATAGAGCTTCTGCAGAGTCTTTTTACCTTCGGTAAGTAGCCAAGGAGTTTTGTAGCATGTTGTTTAAGGAGCTTCTGTCTCTCTTCCTCAATGATTTGTCGTCGCTGGGCTTCTTTCTCCTCCTCCATTGCTCTCTCTTCTGCCTCACGCACCTATATGCAGGTTTATTACAATTAATAAACTCCTAAATCAAATTTAATCCCAACACAATAATAGTAGTCAATATGACAATATGTTATTATGCAAATTACTTTTCTTAGTATCATGGATACTTCCACAATCATAGCTATTATGATTTTAAAATAACATGCATAAAAAAGAGATTACAGCACACCTGTGAAATGCAAACTGCAGTAGTAAGTAGCTGACATGATTTAAACCATAATGCCATAATCTTATTTTATGAGTTAATTTTTTTTTACTGTTTAGAACTGTAAAACCGAATAGGTCCCGCAGCCAATTTGTGCAGTTTCATGACAGCAAATATCTAATACATGACTAAATCAGGATCAGGAAATACAGAAAAACTGCGATCACAAAAAACGGTGGCTCAGCAACAGCACCACTAAACTCACTCTAACAATCAGTTTGCCTTTGCAGTCCCAGATAGTACTCTGTTTTCTAAATAACGTTCGTAACATTACCTTGGTCCAGTAGGCTACGGCCAAAACAACAATTCCGGCTACTCCAACATCAATCACTCAACAATTAAGTCAAACCTGTGACCCGTGGTGTCATTTCAGTTATTGTGGGAATGTCATTGTCATATTTTTGCCTTGTCACCCGTCCTAACTATAAAACCATCAAATCAAAATGAAACACTGCCTTTTCAGACAGCACAAACCCAACCAATATTGCAGTAATCATTCTGGAACAATCACCCACGACTACAACTTAGTAATCCTGCAGAAGGAATGGAGGTAAGCCTGCAGAAGGGAGTCTCACCTTGTCAGCCAGGTATTGCTGCCTCCTCTCCTCAATCAGCTTCTCCACAGCACGTTTGTGCTCTTGCTGTTTCATGCGCCGCTTTTGCGCGTTCATCTGCTCAATGCGGTCATCCTCTGCGAACTTAGCCAGCATCATCTGTCTGAAAGCCTCTTCTTCTTCCTTCTCAGCCTGCTGTCGCAGCTGCTTGAAGGCCAACTGCTCACGACACATCCGCTGCATCTCCAGCCTCTGCCGGATCCTCCTCTCCATATCTTCCTGAGAAAATGGAAAAGAGGAAAGAGAAGAAATTACCGCATTTTTGCTTTTTCCCAAAGAAAATTGTATGGCTTTTCCCTAAAACTGACGAGGGAGGAGTCTTTAAATTTCATTGACTACGGAAATCATATTTTTTTAAAACATTTCTCGCTTTTTTACTGCTGGGTTTTGTCAATGCAATGTTAGAATACTTACAATTTCTTTCTGTCTGGCAGCCTCTTCCTGCTCCTCCGAGTAGAGCTCCTCTCGGACACGCTCTATCTCCTCACGCTGCTGCCGTTCCATATCCATCTTCTCACTTAGCTAAACCAACAAAAGGGAAAGCAAAGTCATTCATATCTCATTAATAGTCATTCCACTCATGAATATGCCTTTATTTCAGTACTGCTCAGGTAAAGCCTTGTCTTATTTTGTGATTAAGGCTTGAAGGACCTGGTCTTTCACCACATACCATCTTGTGAAGGTTATCTTTAGCCTTCTCTCTCTTTCTAGCACTGGCCATCCTGTCCTCTTCCTTCCTCTGCTGGTACTTTGCAAACTCCAGAATTCTCTTGTTCTCCTCCTCCATCCTCTCCCGCTCCATGCGCCTCCAATCAGCTTGCTGCCTCTTGAACTCCTCAATGTATCTCTGAGTCGCAGTGATTTTCTCAAGCCGGAGCTGACGCTCCCTGAAAATGAGGCAAAGCCTTTTAAGCCTAGGCTAGCCATTTTCTTAACAGATGTCATCTTAGTGAGCTTAGCTTGCTAAACACTCTACTCTGTTCACGACTTTGGTATCCATGGCTACTGCAGTATAAGCAAACAATACATATGTATGTGTAGCCATCCCTATATCTGAAAGAACTCAAATTCCTTAAGATTTCTATTGGAATGGGTTTGATTGGTCAGTGTGACATTAGTATAGTATTAGTATATTATATATATTTCTTTAATACATATAAATTAGTATACATTTTTTAAGATGAAAAGAAATATTTTATCTCACATCTGATCCTCTTCATAGATCTTCCGTACAATTTCATCCACCATGAGTTTCTCCTTGAGGAACTCCTCATAGGCTTCCTGCCTCTTTCGCTCCTTCTCCTCCAGCTGCTGTTCCAGCTCCTGCTGGTAGCGCACCAGTTCCTCATAGCGCCTCTGTTCCTGCTTCTCTTTCTCCACTGCTGCTTGCTCCTGCTCACTCTTCAGTTTACGGGCAATGTCTGCTTCCTCCTTCTGAAATCCCACCAAAAACAAAATGTTAAACCCTTAACAGATGAGCTATACATGCTTTCTCAACCTTCAGCTTTAGGTAGGGCTGGTATAGTTGAAAAGACACTCACCATGACCTCGTACCTCATGGCCTCCTTCTCGGCTACCTGTGCCGCCCTTTCTCTGTTTAAGTAAGCCAACTTCAGCTTTGTCTCCAGCTCACGAAGTTCATTACTGAAATTGATTAACTACTGTTAAAAAATGGAAATGTAACTACAGGTAGAGATGTTACAATGTATGGACATCAGTGTTTGCTGTAAAGCAACCAGACACCTGTTTTCTTTGATGTATTGTCTCATTTTTTCATCTCGCATTTTCTCAGAAGCGATGCGAGACAGTTCTTTAGCCATCCTCTCCTCCTGCTCCAGCTGCCTCTCCTTAAATATTCTGTCTTGCTCTGCCTGCAGAAAAAACACAACTAAATTACTTCAATTGGGAAAAATAAGCAAACAACTGCTAATTGATAACATGTGGGGTTTTTAACCTGCACGTAAGCTTCCTCTATTTGTCTTTCATACTCCTCATCTTGCATCTTGCGCAGTTGTCTTTTTCTCTCAAATCTCTCTTCGCTTTTCAAGTTGGCTTGGATTTGCATGTCTCTGGTGACCCGTCTGGCCTGATCCTCACGCTGCTCTTCCATCCGTCGGCTTTCCATTACCATCCTCTGGTGATGGCTTTGCGACAGGTTGCGCCTCTGGCTCATGGAAGACTGAAATTCAGAAGCAGAGTAAACATGCCAAACCAAACCTGCAAGTTCAAATAACATTGCTTATTTCCAGAAACACTTCAATCACACACTAGAATGGAAAACATTCCAGACAGTTATTTTGGCTATTTTATGGAGAGGAGTAATTTTTAGCTGAGGACACCTTGCTGTAATTTTTTCACTACATTTTACATTTACATTTACAGCATTTATCAGACGCTTTTATCCAAAGCGACTTCCAATCCCTAACTACAGGGGACAGTCNNNTTGGTGGTGTGCTGGGGGTAGGGTTCGAACCCATGACCTCTTGGTCTAGAGGCAAGTATCCTACCCACTGCGCCACCACCACCACCACCACCACATTTTGTTACACTCTGAACAGAAAAAGCTTCATGACTGTGAACACTATATGGACAAAAGTATTGGGACAAACCTGCTTTTTAAGGTTTGGGCTAAGTCAATTCCTTCCGGTGAAGGGCAATCTTAATGCTTCAGGATACCAAGACATTTTGGACCACTTTTAAAATGAGTAAAAGCTGTTATAGCTGCAAAGTGGGAACGAACTCCATATTAAAGTCTATGTATTTGAATGTAAAGCCCCTGCTGTTATAATGGTCAGGCGACCCCATACGTTTCATCATGTAATGTATGTGTTGAAACTGCTGAATAGATATCGTATTTCTAAAATGACCAGAACATATCAAGATTTCAAGAAACCATTCATAGAAATGGAATAAAAGGTTTCAGTACTGCAGCCATTACAGAAGTTCAGAAAGCTTCGTTGGAGATGGTGCAGAAAGATTTGTTCATGGTGGTTTAGAAAGATTAGTTAGAGATGGTATTTTGCAGTTTAGAAAGCTTTGTTAGAGAGGGTGGTAGTTTAGAGGGTTTTGTTGGTTAGAAATGGTCGTTAGCGTCGTTAGCATGCAGGCTAACAGGGTTTGCAGTGAACGACAAGCTGAAACTGTAAACACTAACATCTTCTTTCATGACTCTAACACTATTTACCATTTTCCACAAGCTGCTGGTCCCTCCCTCGATGGGTCTGTGCAGTCAAAATCAAGAGAAGAGCAACAAACACCAACACAACATACAGCTTCGTTTGTTGTAACACGTCGCCATGGAAACCAAGCTTTCCACACTTGTATTAAAGTCCGTTCTAATTGGTCCAAAGGTACGTCTCTCGATTATGCTGATTGGCTGAATAGTGATCGGCGCCAGTCACTTTTCGAAATATAACTCGTTGATAATTATATTTTGGACTAAATATTGTGCTAAATATAATTTCAACAGTGATTGGTAAAAAGATGGATTACCACTACACGATTCTGATTACATGTTCTGATTACACGATTCCGATCACGTGTAATATGTTATGTGCCTGATTTTGGTTGGCCTCGTTATTTTCAAGAAATGTTGAAAATCAAGAAAATATGGGACGCTGAAGTGCCTGAAAAGTGAGAGCAGTTTCATATTGTACAGTATTTGGATGAATAGAGAGTATTGGTTTATTAAAACACATTTTGGATTGTGTTGCCATGATTTCGACGATCACAATTTTTCTTGGTTTCGTCGCCTTAATTAAGCTTTTATTTATGAAACCTTTGTGTATATTCATCAGTGGTTCATGACGGAACTTCGATCATTTGAAAAAAGGTGTGATCCTGTGTGTGTGTGTGTGTGTGTGTGTGTGTTCTTAATATGTCACATGATAACCAATAGTGGAAAATACTGTGGTTCCAGTACAAAACTGGACAGTCAGAAAAATACACAGGTTTTGACTCTGGCCATTTATTTTATTCAGTTTTATACAAATATTCGCTTGCTGTCCTAAATTTTTGACATACACCTTAATAGATAAAAAGCATAATACAATTTAAATTCTCCATCTATATCCCAGGTTTCCCTTTAAACACTATAAACAATGACCATCTTAAGTAACTTCTCAAACATTTGGCACTCTTCTGGACATTTTATCAGACATAAACAGCACAGATGGAGAAACAGAGCCTGGTTGAAACAGTACTGTACAATAAGCATACCCTTTCTCAAAGGCTATTTGTTGAGGTGCTGAGCATATGGTACAATGAACACTAGGAAAAGAAGGAGACTAGGGAGGAGCTACATAGTAATGCCATAATCCTTGTGGAAGCAATATTACACCATTTTCATCTTGGATTATAAAAAAGATATTTGTATATTTACAGTTTTCAAGTTTGCATTTCTACAATATCAAAAAGTGCATCAAAATAATTAAGAAAAAGTAATCTGGAAATCAATCATTCTCTGAAAGAGTAGAGAATAAAACTTCTGAAGGACCAAAATACCCAATGTGGATGTGCTATGATTTCAGAACACAGGATTACATTCTACCTAAACACTGTGGGCAAAAAAAAACAAACATCCAAAACACTATCCATTTTCATAACAATAAATTATAAACACTGCAAAAAAAAACACAGAGTTAGTTACACCAGTGCCTAATGTTACAAATTACATTTGTCAACGTCATTAAAAAAGGAAGCCAGCTCTTGTGCGGACCCTTGCTCTCCCGTTCCTCACACTGTCTTTTTCTAAAATGTCCTACTTTTGGAGAAAAAGCACCAGGAAACGTGGCTGTTGTGGACAGTCACAGCCCTTTGAGGTTTCTCTTGTATATTTATTTGCAAAATGTGACATTCAATTTGGCAGACAAACAGATGTGATGAATCAGATCCCATGTTAAAACTCCTGTTCCCAGAAGTCTTTCTTAAATGGATTTCCCAAAAGTCTTTGTTTTGATCAGTCTCCCCTAGGTATTTTTCTTCATTTTCCATGGTTTCTGTGTGAAGCAATAGAGGCACTGGAGGGTGTGATCGAGGATGGTGAGTGGAAACCTGTCCGTGATCCATAGGTTCGGCTCAGTAAGCAGTGCAGGCCAGATGAAGGGCAATGCAGTGTTTAAGATTGAGCAACAGATCATCCAGTGCACAGAGCATATCGTCCATTCCCTCTATCTCTCCTTATCTGTCTCTTGTTTCTTCTGTATGTCTCTCTTTACTTGGTCACTGACTTTCACTTTTCCACTTTTTTGTCTGTCACTCTTCTTTTAGTCTCTAACATTTCTATCTCCCTCTCTCTCTCTGTCACTCACTCACCCTCCATCTCTCTCTCTCTCTGTTCCAGAGACGTATAGTGTTACTGTGGGATGATCCCTGAGAGCTGGGCCAGGTTGAACCCCATGGGCAGCCTGCGTTATCGCTCTTCTGCCACCTTCCCGTTGGCCTCGTTTTCTGCCTCCTCTCTGTGCTTCTGCCTCTGGAAGAAACCAAGCTGAGGGAAAAACAGAGAGAGCCAGGAGTCAGGATTCAGTGCAGCTCCCATCACACAACTCTTTAACTCCCATCACAAAACCTTTGAAAAACACTTCATATAATCACATACACGCTTAGGTGAACACTTCACTCACAGAGCTTAATATTTAACACCAATAGTGGAACATACTGATCATACTACTAGAGGAGACCCGAATGCTTCAACCCTACAGTAGTGTTGTTTTTGGCGGCCCATTTTCCTTTTAGTTTTAGTCTGGTCTTTGGGTCAAGCTAACATTTTAGTTTTTATTTAGTCTCAGCCTCAGACGTCACGCCCACGGATCGTTGGCTGAACGTCTGATGCATATGGTACACTTAACTGGAAACACTTCAGGAATCTCAAAGTCGTCATCTGATTGGTTGAATTTTTGGATTTCCGGGGGACGCGAGTGTCACGTTTATTTTCGGTCCGCTGGGAAACAAAGCACAGACCTGTGATCACAGACGTGTGATCCTACTGATTTACTTGGTGTTTTCATCAGATGTGGTAATGCAGACGCCATTGTGCACAAACAGATCAATGACTTACTGCTTGTTTTCTTCTCCTTTGATTTTCTATGCTGACTGACCTGTCGTACGTCGGTCTGTTTTTGCGGGGACAAAACAAACTGAACGAAACAAACTGTGAACGAAACAAACTGTGATTGGTTGTTTGACATGACAGTCAAACGGCCTTATGGGCGGGCCTTAGCCAAAGAAAGTGTCTATGAGTTCCAGACCTTCAGACTGACGGCTGACTGGCTACGTGAGACTAGTTTTTATTAGTCTTAGTCACGTCTCATCTCTTTTAGTCTAATCTAGTTTCAGTCGACTAAAAGTCTGAGCATTTTAGTCTTATTTTAGTCAGAATTATGCATGACTATTTTAGTCTAG
>JBBPDH010000037.1:15780570-15791353 GCA_037974565.1 Clupeocharax schoutedeni
CTATACTACGCAAGCTATGATGACTTTCACCTTGATATTTTAGCACGGATTTACTCTCTCTGTCTGTCTGTCTGTCTCTCTCTCTCTCTCTCTCTTTCTCACTCTCGTTCATGGATTGCGCCCGTTTTAAACCTGTCTCACTCTCTCTTTTTCTCTCTCTGTTGCCCTCTCTCTGTCGCGCGTGCTCTTTCTCTCTCTCTCTCTCGCGTGCTCTCTCTGTGCATCTCTCTCTCTCTTTCGCTCTCTCCTACTCTTTCTCTCGTTCGTGACTTTTCCGGAGCATGCGGATCATCTCTCTCTCTCGCTCTCTCTGTCTCCGTCTCTCTCGCTCTCTCTCTCTTTCTCTGTCTCTCTCTCGCGCGCGCTCTCTCTCTGTCGTGACTTTTCCGGAGCGTGCAGATCGTCTCTCTCTCTCACTCTCTCTCACTCTCTCTCTTTCTCTGTTATACTCTTTCTCTCACTCTCCCTTACTCTTTCTCTCTGTCTCTCTCTCGTCTCCTGACTTATCCGTATTTAAACCATGGGTTTATATTTACATTTACTTTAAGGGTAATGTATTAAACTGAGTTCGATAAATGATAAATAACTGTATGCTGATCCTTCGTTGACTTTACTAGCATAATTTCATGCTATGACTAATCACATCTTAGAAAAGCAAAAGTTTCCTTTGTTACCTGTTTATACTTTCTCAGTATCCTGTTGCGTTGACTGTTATAGATGTAAATGGCTCCCCTGTGGTCGTCCTCCAATGGAGCCCCCACTACCACATCATTAAAGGAGTCTCCGTTCAGGTCAGGCACCGGGGCCAGGGCGGAGCCAAACCTGGCATTCTGCCCCAGCTCAGTGAGCTCCAGTGCTCCCTCCAGGACAAAACGAGGCTGTAAATATACAAATCAAGAAAAAGAGTTACTGTAGACTTAAAACCTGAGTACTCAGGCTCTCATATGGGAGCGCCATATGATAGCATCTCCATGCATAAAGAGTACCTGTCTTGTTATTATTTCTTTTACTTAGCATTCCTTTTTGAAAGCTAAACACAAAAATCTGCTTAAGAATTGAAATTGCAGACTGCAGTGTTTCTGTAGCTTTGAGTGAAAAATAGCCTGAAACTTTACACTGTGCTTCAAAATTGCCCAATATTGTATGCACACTTCTCCCACAGGATATCTTAATACAGAAAACAATCTGTTAACATACCCAGACTGACAAGGTCAAATATATAAAACGTGTCTGTATTACCACTTAAGCATCTTTGGCTGCAGTGAGTGTCTACAGTAAAGGTGAAGTCAGTACAAAGACATCCGCCATGCCTTTGAAACCAATTAGTCTCATAAGGACGGAAAGTTTGAGGGAAAGGTGCAATTCTTCAGAGCAAAGACTCTACATGTCAGCCAAATATTTGGGAGTGCAATTAGCCACACACGTCCCCTCCTCCTCAGGAATACCATCCTTCTCTCCTTAATATACTGCCCTGAGACTGCAGGCACATGAGATCACTTGTTGTTTTAAAGGGAAGGATGGAGGAGAGGAAAAGTGAGGAGAGGTTAGGGGACAGAAGGAATAAGAAGAGGGAGTACACAGGGAAGGAAAGGGGAGACGGTGAAGGAAAAATAACCCCTGGGTATTATCTGATGGCCATATTAGCACACGCACACATGCCAACACTTTCTCTTTGTTTTGCCCTTCCGCTCTTGCCCTCTCACCTTTGTGCTTAAATAATAATGTTCATGCATCCACAGGTCAACTGCATATACTCTGGTTTTCTGAGCTAACATCTATCATTTGGAATGAGCACCCATTTCATTCATATCTTTTTCACTTGAAATGATATGGAATGTTGTTATTGCAGATTAGCAGTAGTAGGTCTACTGGAGTGGAACATGCGTGGGAAGCAATTAAACATTGTGCCGAGCCGTCCAAAACCTTCAGACATTTAAAAGGAGTGTCTAAAGTTTATTTTTAATGAAATTCTTAAAAATAACAACAATTTGCTTGGTGCCTTTCAGTATGAGGCATGTTTTGCACACGGGCCACAAGTGCATTTAAATATAGCATTAAAAACGGTTTAAAATTCATTACTAATCTTTTTAGTACCTAAAACCTAGAAAAAATCTTTCATATTTTATATATAAAGATGTAGAATACAGACCCTTTAAATCTAAATATTTGTTTTCTCTGTAACTCACCCTCAGCTCAACAGCACTTTGGAAATTCTGAAAGATTTTCTGACCAAGACACCATATGTGGGCTATCTCTGCTTTGAATCTTCCCTTGTCTCCAGCTGACCTCTCTCTATCTTGTGAATGTCTGTTGGAAATGGTCACAGAAAATAAATCCTAGTTGGATGAAAGAAGCAGAGCAGCCTCTGGTTCACTTAAATCCACCTCGATTCTCACCGTTACTGTCCAGCTGTTTCCCGCTATTAGTGCAACTTTGGATCTCTGCAAGCTGCAGGTAATTATCCTTGATGGAATAAATGCTTTCCCACTGAGTTCAATGTGCACCTGCAGTCTAATGAAGACATGGTACAGTGTTGGGGCGTAAAATGGCATGTGTCAAATGTCTGTCTGGGCTCTCTCATAAGAGGATGATAATACGGTTGTAATTCAAGGCCGTCGCATGTTGGACAAAGCAGATATCACAATACTCTTTGACCAATATAAATTAATCATTTTTAACCTGGTTGATGAAAAAAAAAATCAGCACCCTCTTATTGACAGAAAGTCTTATCGTATGTATTACTAAACAGTGGTACACATTTACCTGCTCAGTGACTCTGTAGATGTAGACCTTGCCCCTCTCCCAGCCTCCACTGAAGAACATCGGTGCAGCAACCAGCAGATTATCCGTGACTCCATCTCCATCGATGTCGACTGGAGCAATCTCACTGCCATAGTAGGAGCCAATCTGTACAGTCAGAAAGTCAACATTGGATTGTGGCAATCCACAAGAATGCATCCAAAGCAAACCACCAACTTTATATCCATTCAAACACACGTTGGCATAGACATGCATTCCTATGTAATCACAGATGACTTGGACACATACATGTAACATATACATAATAAACACATGAAGCCAGCTTGCAAGCAGAGAGTCTTGTGTTGCATAAAAAAACACCTACCAACACCAAACGTTCCTTCTACATGTGTGTGCATGGATATGTATATGTGTGTGGTGTTTTGTGTTTTGAATTACACGTGGTGATTGGAAGCACATGTACTCAGTGGGTATGTGGAGTCTAGACTGAATCATCTTGTTTCCCAAAGAAGAGATGGAAAAGGATGTGAGAGACTAATATTACTGCAATAGCTCTGAGTGGTGTGACATAGCCTAGGGGCCAGCAGAATGTTTCAAATCTGTAAATGCTGTTCACAGTTAAAGAGCAGTTTCTTTCACAGAGGAGTTCAGTGGTGAGCTGCTCATGTCTGTCCAAGCACAAACATGAGGGAATACCAGATGCATAGAAACTGTGCTTTGGGGCATACTAAGTTCTGAAGATCGGAAACTTCAGAAGAACTGGAAACCCTTCAGTCATTCAGACATTACATGAGTATGCATATACTCAGATTTTTGTAAAAATACGCTGCTATTACAAGGAAACGTTAGAAAAGTTGCTGGGAAGTTTTGGACAAAAGTTATTCCCAAAAATTGCTGTAAGGAATGCTGAGAATCTGTACTGCTATAATAACGGCAAGGGGTGGTTATTTTGATGCCATAAGCTTTCACGTCCATTATCTATACTAACAGTGTATATTTTTGCCTTACAGTTCAAAACCAGTAAGTTCTGTTTGTTTGAAGTATTTCTTATGTTTTCTTGTAATAACATTTTAAAAGAGAAGCAAAACATTTCTTTTATTAGTGATGTTTTTTTGTCTGAGGGTAGTCCGAAACCTCTGGCCTGTAGTGTATCTAGCCTACAGTTAAATCAATTGAATTTCAATCCAATAGAAGTCATTTGGGCCATTTAAAACCCTAATATCTTTCACATTGTCTTTCACATGCACTCTTTTACAGAACAACTTACAATTAAATCATGCTACAGATTAAGGCAAATGTAGCATTAAGGTTAGGTTATAGATCTTCAAAGTTGTGTTGCTCTGTTGTGCAGCCTTAAAAGACAGTGTCACATTGGAGTTTTGTAGTATGAGTGTGTAGGCATATGGTGTGTGTGAGTATGATGTGCTGGAGGGGTCACACTTGGAAAAAAGTGACCCTCATACAAGTGTGTGTGTGTAGTGCCGCCAAAACTGTGAAATATGCTGACATGTGGTTGCACTGCGACGCAGCAGTACCTGCTGTCCTTTCAGTGAGTGCAGTATATTGAGCTCTCCTGTGTTCTGCAGAGTGAAGATGATGACTTTGCCTGTGTGGTTAAAACGAGGGGCTCCGGCCACATACAGCTGACCACTCCGTGCTGACACCACCGACGTCACTGTGTAACCTGAAGCCATGATTACACATGAAAAAAATCCATTATTTTACCAGTATTCAATACTTCCCAATAAGTATGAAGTGGATAAAATCAAATTCGGCAGTTTATCACTTGTTGAACAGTTATTACTGCAGTCTGAAACCACAATGCCTGTGCAAAGTAGCCCCAAGTCCCCGCAGTGGTGTGTGCTAATGTGGATAAGATCGAGCTCCAATTAAAGCTCTGTAATCATTTGCTCGTCAGCCTGAACCTGGCAGTTGAATCTAGTTGTAAAGGAGCGAAGGAGCTGGCCTTGAGTAACAAAGGAGAGGGCAAGTAAGAGAGAGACGGAGAAGGAAAGAGAGAGAGAAAAACAGCAAAAGAGAGGGTATTTGTGTGAGAGGGTGAGAGAGAAAGAAAGAGAGGAAAACTAAATGAAAGGGAGACATGGACTGACAGAGGTAGAAAAATGAGTTCTGAAACAGGCAGTGAAAGAGTTTATAGACAGAGCTGCAGCAGCGGTGGGCATCAAACCACAGAGCCTCTATCCACCCACCACATGGTCTTTTAAACTGAGAGACAGAGACCAATGAAGAGTGAGAAAAAGCCACAGAAGGAGAAAGGACGTGCAACACGGGGCAGAAAGAAAAAAGGGAGAGAGGAATATGACAGAGATATGTGAGAAATGACTCACGAGGCAAATATTTTGTGGAAGTTTGTGGAAATAGAATGTATGTGACAAAATAATGTATGCAATTTCTTGATTTCTTGATGTTGCTTTTGCTTTCCTACAAAAAAATTCTTCCATAAACATTATTACCATGTTCTACTTTTTCTGTTTATAGCCGAGTCTTGCGAGAGTATTTCTTACCCAAGTAAGCTCCATGGTTTTTCAACTCCTCAGGGAATTCCCGGGCATAGGAGGACTTGGGTGGAACCACCTTACCATGCCTGGTTTCCTTCAGCACTGCTCCATTCCAGTCATATGCTCCCACCGCCCCAACAAGAATGCCATCCTGCAGGGAAGATAGACATGTGTGCCACAAGATCAACATTCGTCAACAATCATGGCTGAGCACTGTGTGTTCCTGCACTCCTTTGTGAGAGTCAAAACATCTATCTTTCATTTGAGTTGTTAGTTCTACTGTTATGAGATCATGGGGCTCTTACTAATTACAGTGATTATTTTCTATTAAGAAGTATTGCAGATGAGGCCCAAATTAGCCAAATTAATCATTCATTAATGACTCATTTCCAGACATATTGAGCTAAAATGTTGATTTACCAAACAGTAAGTAACTCTGCAATAGGTCACTGTACCAAAACTCTTGCTGGGAGAAAACCTTTAAAAGAGTGGAAAATCATTCCTGCTTGACATTCACAAACATATTTCATAATTTTTGTGCTGCTCTGCAGCATGATCAGGTTTATGTGAAATAGCTAAATGGTCACTGCACATTTTCCAGTGGTTTGTGGATAGCAAAGCACCACAAATACCTTGTAACCCATTGGAACTGTTTCTAAATCAATATTACAGTGATTCACTAAGTCTACCACTTCATGCAGTACATATTTTTTGGTAAGGCTGTGTATATGTGTTGAAGACTATTGCCATGGAAACTGTGCAAACTTAAAACAGTACAGATTTTAGCAGGCTTTTAATTCTCCTTTGCTTTGTGGGGGGAAAAAACTCTATATAATGACCAGGCCTGAAGTAGTCGCTATGGCCTAAAAGAGCCACGCTTCTCATGTTGAGGTCTATTTAAACATCAGTGACTGTTTTCATGGATACACAGAGGCCATGAAACCCTCTGATACTGAATGAGTCATTGTCACTGTCCGGCAACCCTAGTCTCATCAGAGTGGTTTGAATATGCACTGTTGAAATGAAGACCAAGGCAAACCATGGGCACGTGATTGACGTACTGAAATTAATAATTTAGTTTAATAAAGTATAGTTGAAGTTCCTCATCTTTGAAAGACAATTTTAAAAATGAGGAAAAATGTTCTCTGTGCTTAGATCTTGACATCTAGTACCTCATCATAATCTTCTAACAGAACAAACACATTCTGAAATGATGGGTGTTTATAAAAGTGTAACCAGTGGAGGCGCTGTTGGGTTCGGTGTCTCAGGCAATATGTCCTTTCGCAGCCACCATAGCTCCCTCCTTCTTGGACACGCCTCCAATTAGCTTGTAAGTGGCTACCATGCTTTAGCTGTCAGTATAAAACAGGCTCAGCAGGTAGGCCAGGGGAGACCCTTGACTGTCTGGGCTCCTGCAACCTCAGTATACTTGATCTCAGTGAAATAGCTTGTAAAAGGTGTCCTACAGTTTCAGCAGATGCTTCAGGATAGCATGCTGGCTGGGCTGGAAGTGTACTAGGACATCACATTATTGCTATTTGAGAGCCATGTAAAGCCTGTGGTTTGCGATGTCCAGCGCCAGGGGCTCCATTGCTGTGTCCTACCGAGTCAGTAGGGCGCAGAGCGTTGCTGCTACTGCTGCTGCTTTGTCCTTTTCCATTTTTTTGTCTTTTGCTTTGTTGTGCTTTGCCTTTTTCTTTCCTTGTAGTTATCTTTTTGCTTTGCTCTTTTTATTTGTTATTTTGGTTTTGTTCTTTTTATGTAACCAATGGGAATCTGTTTTGCCCTTTTATCTGTGCTGCCTCTTAATGAACTTTCTGTAACTCGGCTTTGTAGTTTTGCATTGGGTTTGTAGTGGTAACAAGCACCTCACTATTTGCTGTGAATGTGCGGTATTTGGGCCTTTGTGGGTGCGTGTGGGTTTGTAGGTGTGACTAGGCATCAGGATTTTTTAACAGCTGAATTGCTCTAGACGTTTAGCTAGTCTTGTAACAACGATATTTCTGGTGGCAGCCATCACTTCCCTCCCTTGGTCCTATGCCTCGATGCGTGATGGAACAGTGTGCCTTTTGGTTTGTGTTTAGAACCAAGGCCTTCTTTATAGAAAGTCCAACTTGGTCACAAAATACGAAACCCTTTTTTGACTACAATGAACCAAAGCAATATACAGTCTAAAAAAACAAAAGTAGCAAAATAAATATAGAATTGACATGCTTTTAAATAACACTATATGGACTAATGAGATGCGTGGCCATTACACCAACAGGAACTTTATTAAGATTGCATTTAAATACATTATACTTTAATAAATACATATACTTTAATATGTAGCTGGTCCCCACTACAGATATAACAGTTTCCAGTCTTCTTAGAGCATTTATGAGGTTGGCGAGAAGGCCTGGCTCACAATCTCTGTTCCAGTTCATCCCAATACAGTTTAATCAAAATATGTGCTGCAATCGCGATTTAGAGCTTTTTTTCATGCAAGGGCAACTCTTCACTAAACTTTGTATTTTAACCACTGTGCCAAAAACCAGGTATGTCCCAATACTTTTGTCCATATAGTGTATTTCTAGATATGCTTCCTGTTAAGTACAGCTGGCAAATAGTTTTTTTTTTTTCTTTTTTGGTTTAAAAAGACTTTGCACAAGCTCTTTCTGATCTGCAGACTCTGCACAAGCATCACAAGTTTTGCCAACAGGTTGCTGAAATTGATTAAAAACTCTCTCAGATTACCTTCCCTGTCTATAAGACGGAGAAAATAAATGAGCAAATCTGACGACTCGCAGACCACATAACACAGTGGAACATCTGAATATGCCTGTCTTTAGCCACAGTTTGAGCTGGCAGATCCCAACTCGAGGGAAAACCATCTGTGCATTTTGTGGACAATTTTCATTTAAAGCTCAGATGTTCTTTCCAATAAGTTATCCCTCTTCTCAACACTCAGGTTGACTCTTGTTGAGCAAGTGCTATCCCAGGCATTCGACCGGCTGACGGATGGGATTTCCAGCTATCCCAGTCAGCATCTGCAGTTTTCCACAAAAAGCAAATGATTATATATTTATATTTCCCATGGCAGGTTGAGTCTCGTTTGTGGCAATGGCTTGGAAAATTGGAGCAGTTGCATCAGAAGAGAGCGTGGCCTGGTCCCTGATTAAGATGAGTAGCGCTCCAGGCCGGAATAAGACTTGGAAAGACACAGACGCTTCAGGTACAGTTTGGAATGAGTCTTGGACGAATTGCCGCTGATATTTATCCAGACACTCAGGTACAGTTGGGAGCGTGGAAGTGAGACTCAGCTGGAAGACAGGCCAGCTGTGTCAACCCCTGAGCCAACAACTCTCAGGCCGATATCAGCTGCAGTCCTAGGAGAAAAATGCATGGGGGAAAAGAGAGACATACTTTTCCTCTCGCTCTCTTGAGAAACATATCCTCTTCAGCCCTCACCACAGCATTCCTCCCCTGGGAGGTGAAAGCAGGGCCTTTTATTCACGTGTTTTTGGAACGAATATTGGAAAAAGCTGTCTGCATTAGCAGGGACAGAGACAGGAGGAACTCATATATCACAGTGACCTCAGGATCCACGGAGAGAATGGAGACCAACTTTGGTGTGCCTGGTTAGGGCATGGGAGTGAAACAGGCACAGAAAACCATAGACGTGGACACCACAAAGCCCAAAAGACAAAATGGTAATGCTTACCTGAACTATATGTGTGGAAAAACCAGCCTGGGACATCTGGAGACCAAATGCTGTCCCATTCTTACTAGTTCCTACAGACAGAGCCAGAAAGAGTGCAAAATGAACACAGACAGAGGTAAAGGGGTCCCGCAATGGCTTAGGGCTCACCACACTGCATTTCAAGTTTAAGGAAGAGTTACGACACCAGACATATTTCAAAGTGAGGAGAGAGTGCTTAAGACTTGCTTCGAGTAGATTTACAGTGTAGTACAATGCTGAGATGTCGTAAAAGTTTTATAGGTTTTATAGTTTTTTTCCCTGTGATATGGACATGCCGGCTGCAGTGCAAGGTTGGTTGCCTGCAGGCATTTACCTTCCAAACTGAAGATCCTCTCTCCCAGAGCATCCACAATGTCTTTCAAGGCAGCTTCATCGGTCACGTTGAAGAAATGCTTGTCGTCCGGGTCGCTGGCGATGTATTTGATCTCACTGAGGAAAGCCTCTGGGTTGATCCCTCGACGATTGTAGTAGCCCAACACCTGGAGAAAATACAGATAGAGTCCAAATAGTCAGACAGCATCCTGACACTGCTAGTCATTAGCCAGTCTGGAGCACCCTTCCATCCAACATGACTCACTTCTCCTCAGGGCCAAACGCTACTTCAGCTTCTCCAAAGGCAGCTTAGACATCAAGCTCTCAGCGAATGGGCTTGTGTCACAAATTCCACTGGTGTCAGCAACTAAACCTGACCTCAAAAGGTTCCCTGCCCATGTTGCTGTGCCTCAACTCTAATTGTCCACCTCATTATCCCAGTGTGAGACCGAGCATTTGATCAGTACCAGACCGATGCTGGGCACACTAGCCCTGTCGCTTTGGAACAGGTCATTTACACCTAATGTCCAAGTTCTAAGAGAGGATATTACTGCAGAGGGAAAGAGGACTGTGGCTTCTGTAGGTCAGGATGAGTATTAAAACAGCATTCGTTACTGGGATTGGCAATCCCTAATGACCACAAAACTGCTCAGGCTTAGTTGTATCTCACTGAGGCAATTCTTTTGTGGTTCAGCTAACCGTGCATGTCAAAGTTTGATTTCACTAATGTTATAAGCGCTCCTTCTGTATTTGGACTGGAACATTGTGCAGAGTTTTGTACAGTTATTCACTAAAGAAAAGGAACAAGGAGAGTGTAAGCAAGAAGGAAAGTAAAGAAAATGAGCGGAGCAGACTCACAGCAATGGCATATCGGACGATGCCGTCATTCTCGCTGTCCTCGATAACCTTCTGTAGGTCCTGGCTGTCGTGTGACTCTCCATCTGTTATGACAATCATGACTTTCTTCGCTCCTCTCCTCCCACCTTGTTTAAAGGCCTGAGAGCTGAGGAGACACATGCTCAAAATATTCTTACCACTGATATTGTTTCAGAGAATCATCTTATCTATCAAACAGTATCTATATTAGCAAAGCTGTGCGTCCAGCTTTGGGCACCCCTAGTCAAATTACACAGCATTTTAACCATTTAATCATTTCTAAGATAATACCATGAGTGAATGCCTCTGAGTGAAATCAATCAGTTGATCAATCTTTTTTATTCTTAATGTTTTATTCTCCATGGTCAAACACTTATCTTTGGCTACCCAAATGCAAAGATCGTTTCATGCATTTATTTATTTTTTTAACTTGACCGAAAACAGTGACGATGTAATCAACAACAGCAGACTGCACGCACCAGACTGGATTACAGTCGGCTTGTCTCTAGTGTGGGCGCATTTCATTTCCATATATCTAAAAGTGGTTCTCCACTGACTGGTACCAGCTCGGTTT
>JBBPDH010000037.1:15791453-15807066 GCA_037974565.1 Clupeocharax schoutedeni
AATTATATATTATATTGTACATTGTTTGAATGCTAAATAAACATGTTCATAGTTTTGTAAAAGATTCTTTTAATAATGTAATAATAATATATAGTTTTTTATATATAGTTTCGGTTTTTGGCCAAGTGTTTCTCCATTTTCGGTTTTCGGTTTCGGTCCAATAAACCCCCCTTTCGGTTCATCACTAGTCTTTACCATACCATACCATGGAGCTCGCTTTGTGCACTGGGGAACAGTCATGCTGGAATAGAAAAGGGCTATCCCCAAACTGTGTCAGAGGGCAGATTATCCAAAAGTTGGACAGATGGCATTTGTCAAAATGTCTGAAATGAAGTTAGGAGCCTACCCCAAACCTTGAAAAATAGGCCTATACTTTTGTCCATATTGTGTATGTGTATGTAAGTATGTGTGTCTGAAATTTACCGTGCCACACTGATCCCCAGTGCAGTGTTGGTCTCTTCTCCACCCCTCTGCTCTATCTTTCTTGCTGCTTTCACCACATCCTCCACTGAGCGAAAATCATTCAGCTGGAACTCAGTCACCACTTTCTCCCCATACTGCACCACACCAACCTACACACATACAAACCAGATAACCGGCAAAACAATCTAAGTTGCATTCATATGCACTTGAAAGAAATGAGAATACTACAGTTTAGCATGTAGTTTTATGAAATAAATGTTTAAGTATTTCATGCAAGACTAGTTGTTGGTGACATTTTTGACCTAACCTCAGAATAAGAATCCATAAGATAGACGTAATCTATGTGAAAGTATAGTCCATACCTGGATCTGCCCTGGTCCAATGTAGAACTTCTGCAGGATATTGATGAGAAAGTCCTGAACTTCATACCATGGGTAAATAGAATTAGAGCCATCCAGAACAATCACGATATCCATGTAGGTCTCACACCCTGAAAAAGAATGTTTGCAGTTAAAATATACTTTAAAGATGTTTTATTGCAGATGAGGTGAACATTTAGAAAGAGAGAACACCTGAAATCTTTTAACAACCTTTATATGTGAAGACACTTCATTTTTTCTAATGTTCAGATGTTTCAGGAGATTGATTCAGAATTCTATAAAATTTGTCAATTGCAGATTATTTTATGTTTGAATCGACATGTAATACTGATCACAGCCAAGGGAGCAGCTGAAAATACCATAGAAATGTCACAACCCTGAATATTCCTAGTTAAATCTTGTAACAGGCGGTATGTGCAGGTGTGCTGTGCTTACTTTGGAAAGCAGGAGAAATGGTGCGAGAGAATTTAAAGCTGGCGTTGACTCTGGAGCAGATCCCTGTACTGTAGTAGGAGCTGCCGCATTCATAGGACCACAGAGGACCACACGCCTGAAAGCAGGAGAGCAAGAATTATTCTCGAAATATGTCCCAGGAGACATGCAGTGTATTGACAGTACAGTCAGTAATGCTACAATAACACAGCTACTGCACAAAATCGTGTCTAGGGCTGAGTGAATTGTGTGTACTCAAACTTTTGTGTCGTATAAGTAGTCCACAAATGCTCCTTAGTTCCGAATAATGAATTATAATGCATATACAGTAATCCCTCGCTTTTCGTGTGGGTTACGTTCCAAGAGCACACACGTATAGTGAAAAACCACATTGTTGTGTTTTGGATTAAAAATGCCTAAAAATGTCTTTTTATTGTGTAAACCCAAAATATGCTCCCAGAATACTTTACCATTTTCTTTAAGAGTAATGCATTAAACTGACTTTAAAATGAAATTAAAGAAATAATCAGAATCAGAAAACTTGCTTAAAAAACATTAGCATTAGCGGTTAGCATGCATCAAGCTAGAAAAAAAGACTCATACACAAAAAAAAAGGTTGAAATAACTCTCTCTACTCATGTTTAAACAGGGTACAGCTTACTAATACTAAATATATGGAGGTAAATGTCGAAAATGTGTGTGTGGGGGGGTTAAAACACTAAAATATGAAGACAAGTCACAGAACAGTTATACTACATGCTGCAGCATGCTTCTCCTTCTTTTTATGGCGGTTGACAACTTTTCAGTGTATTACCGCCACCGCTGGATTGGTTGCGGTAATACAGATTGGTTCTCAGAAGAAAGCCGCCTTAGACTGAAGGGGTTACTGTACAAAACGCAGGGGTTACTGTACAATGAAGACTGTGTCCACATTACTCACCACAAAGCTGTTGTCTTTAGGGTTGGAGGTAAGCGTCATCCCCAGCCTCATTTTATCTTTACGTTCAGAGACATTTGTCAAAGATATCTTTCCTTAAAGGGAAACATAATGAAGCACAAATCAAATGTATGTAGCCAAAAACAACCATGCATTGAAACTGCTTCCTGATACTGTCCACATTACCCATTACTCTTAAACAGATTACAGAGGCTTAAGTTAACTGGACATAAAAAACATCTAGTAAATCCATCTAGTCAGGTTTAACCAGCTTGCAGAGGCTGCATGCTGAATCCTACTATTTGAACACACACTGCTGCATCTGAACTTGCAGTGCCCATGCAGATGTGCGACACATGCAGAAGCACAGATGTGAAAATGTATGTAAACTGAGGACTGAGGAAAGAATGAATCATTATGATGGTCTCCCCTGCAGCTTTTCACACTGAGAGCTGCCTGGTAATGCTTTGTCCAAACCACGACTGTGAGCTTAGATTAAGCATTGAGAAATAATTATAGTGGTACAGTAAAGAGTTACGACCCCTTTAAAGTGTATTTACACAAATAAGATAATACTCCGGAATGTGAGGTGGAGACGGAATACCTAAGTTGAGCTTGGTGCAGCTGGGGCCTGCGGCTCTTCTACTTAAAGGACATTTATACACATCACCTGTTTGGTGTTGCCCATTTGTTTCTAATGGAGCTCCCACCAGTAACCTGAAAGCAAGCACAAACACATTTAGCTTTGAAGTTGAAAAAACAAGTGAAGGTTTTTGAAACCACATACACAATCTGGACAAAAGTATTAGGATGCCTGACCTTCACACCAACAGTGTTCAAATACATAGACTTTAATATGAAGTCAATCCCGCTTTGGAGCTATAACAGCTTCCACTTTTTTATGAGGTCAGACACTGATGTTGGACGAGTCTGGCTCACAATCTCTGTTCCAATTCATCCCAAAGGTGCTGGATGGGGTTCAGGTCAGGGCTCTGTGCGGGACAGTCAAGTTCTTCCACACCGAACTCATCCAACCATGTCTTTATGGAGCTCGCTTTGTGCACTGGGGCACAGTCATCATGGAATAGAAAAGGTGTGTCCACAAAGCGTGTCTTTGTCCAAAAAGTCTTTGTGTGTGGAAGCCTTAAGATTGAGCCCTTCACTGGAAGTAAGGGGCCTGGCTCAAACCCTTTGACCATATTGTGCATTATCAAATTTCAAAGCAACATGACAGTTCTTTTACTTTCATATGAATACATTCTCTGAAAAAACAGCTGATTTTGTCGTCATCCTAAATCAGGCCCATTTGTTTGACCAACTCATTAATAGTCTGCCAGTAAATGGTTGCATTTAGCCTAGATTCCATTATTGCATTTGGCAGACACTCTTATCCAGTACAAATTCCAATCTAATAGTGTTACAGAGGAAGGCTGATACAGGAGTCTTTCCCAGGAATGCTTAATGGTGCAGCATGATGTGCTTGCATGGGCCAGGAATCAAACCTCAGGCAGCTGAGTGGAGGGCAGAGGTGTTACTAAGTTTGGGAGACAAATAGGACCAGGCAGTTTTACATTATTTAGCTAATGTGCTGTTTCGGGCATGTCACGGATATCACCATCAATTAAAAATACCCAGTGACTTCATGCTTCATAGAGAACGTGCTTAGTCCTGTTTGATTAGGTTACAGTCAATGTAATAGTGAATGAAAACAATTTGTTCTTAACTGCAGCAACTACTGATTATTTTTTTCCTGCTTTAGTAAAGATAGCAAAATCAACTGTTGAGAAAACTAAATGTAGGCTTGATATTTTGAGTTCAGTCAGAAGTCTCTGAGAAGTAACAGTGTGCATGAGAAGGTTTTTTTAAAGTGTACAGTTTGCACAATGTTAATTTGTTGGGTCTATAACAAACATTTCCATTCTAACATTTTCCAATGTTAGCTGCATTAGCCTTGTGGCTGCAGGGCAAAAAGAAGCAGACTTTGGGCACCAACATATCTTGGCTGATGCACTACGTGTGGGATTAGAAAACTTGTGATTTGCTGAACTGTCCTTTTAAATTCCTGAAACACTAAGAAAAGGAAAGGATCAAAAGACATCAGGTGAACATTAGTGGAACATTTGCTATTTGCTCAGTAAACATGAATATTTTCGGACAGCTTGAAAGAAGGAAGACATGACAGGCGTGTGGGATCGTGAATCTGTGGCCAGAGAGATGTTTAAACATATTGGGCTGGATGTTGGTGTACTTTATCAGTGTAAACACACATGGAGGTGAGTTATGTATGGTTCCACATGTGTGTGTATGTGTTTTGTGCGATCAAATGCGTGCAAGTGAGCAGCTGTTACCCAGACTCTCATGGCACATAAACACACTGGCCCATTACCATTGATCTCTAAATCTGCAAATATTACGGAAAATACTCTCCTGCAGTGAGAAAACACAAAACCATACATGGGACACAAGGACTTGAGAGGCAAATTGACTCAACAGGGATCAACCTTTAACTGAGTCGCGACTTGTCTTATAATCAAGAATGAAGAAAAAGTTTAGTCTGATAAAAAAAATACGAACAAAACTGATTATATTAGAACTGCCAACCTCAATGCAGAGTCAATTCAATCTTTCAGATTGAAGGTTTTTTCAACTGTGAAAGGCATATTATTTGAAGCCCTGTTGAACCTGACAGCTTTACTTTGGAACCACACAATGTTTGTAGTTAATGAGTCTAAATTACAACTTTCTGCTGAGGATTAACGACTCGACTCACACTCCAGGGACCCGACTCAGACATGCACTTGCATAAATCGACTTATGACCATCTCTGCTTCACACAAGCATTCGCAGGCACAGACACAGCATTCAGGTGTGATGGTAGATGCACTCTAGAGAGTGGTTTACATATAGGAGGCACACAGCAGTAGGCCGTCTCTTACGTTAAATACCCAGAGTGGACTCATTACACCATTCACAGAACAGTGGTCTAGCAGGAGGAGGCCTCATGGACAGTCAACTGCAATTTATGTATTTATGCTGCCACTGCCAAATACTTTTACCCTGACAGTAGCCTCAAAGGAGAAGGAAAATCTGATAAAGCTCAAGATTAGACACTAGTTCTTGCTCAGAACTGGCCTATAAATGTCTTTATAAAGCACATGACTTTATAAAGAGCTAAAAAGAGCTAAAAACATTGGTAGCACCAAACTGCGCATAATAACAGGGTGTATTGTATTGAGTGTTAAAAGGTGACCTTCTAGAAAGAAAAACAACAGGGATGGTAACACAGGCACCAAAGTGAAGAACAAAAGTCCTTTCAGTGGAAAAGGAGAAGCAATTTTATGACTTTTGCCCCAGTCTCATTTTAAAGAGCAAGTCTCTTCATTAAACTGCACATTTTCTCAAATGGAGCACTTTCTGGCCTATTAAGATTGCAGCTTGAGCTTTCCATCCATTCAAAGTGAAAAAAAAAAATAATAATAATAAATGTCATTTAAACGGGGCGCCTGCAGAGCCGGAGGAAGCAACACCATCTTATCTTCGTCTCATGCTCACGAATGCTCTGCTGACAGGAAGAGGTTTTGCTCGCCAGGCAGCAGGGGTTAATGCGCTACTCTCATCTCTCTGGGCCCGCAGTAGCTCAGAGGGGAAACTTGACACTCTTTTATTGCAGATCCAGACCTCCGTCGGCGCTGGGCTAAGGGCCAGAGGTCAAGCTGTGTGGCCCCCGGCCCCTGAAACACAGCAGTGTTTCAGCTTGGAAATTATTTTCTAAAAAATCTGGATCTACAATAGTTGGATCTACTTGTTCTAACAATGGGCTCCACAAATATGGCCTCTGCTGTACTGTTTGTCAAACGTGACTAGATCTCTAGGTCATTTAGCCAAATCACTGATGAAATTACTTTCTCATGCTACACTAAAAAGTCTGGGTGGAGGTTGCTCAGTGGGTAGGATACTTGCCTCCGGACTGTCATGGGGGCCGGGTCTAGCCGGCTCCTGTGATTTACCTCGGGGGCAGCAGAGACAAGGCAGGCAGGCATCCATGACAGTCAGGCTCTTTATTAAACAGGAAACATGAAAACAGGAACAGAAAGAAAACTAAACAAAAACTAGAAAACTAGAAACAAACCAGGGTAAATGAGGTGATGGACAGATAACTGTGGGCTACACAAACAGAACTGAAATACAGACAGTAATCAAAGAACAAAACACAAACGGGTGAAAAACAAAACACGTGACAAATGAACTAAACAGACATGAACATCAAAATAAAAGTCCCAAAAACACAGACAAAACAAAACCAAAACGGCGACCCCTAACGATCGCTGGTCGAACCGTGACACGGACCAAGAGGTCATGGGTTCGAATCCTACCTTCAGCACCACCACTGTGTCCATGAGCAAGACCCTTAATCCTAAATTGCTTCAGGGAGACTGTCCCCTGTAGGTAGGCAATGAAAGTCGCTTTGGGTAAAAGCGTCTCCTAAATGCTGTAAATGTAAATGTAGTCGATGCTTCCACACTGCCAGAATAACTCTTGAAATAATCGTATGATATAATGAGTTCTAATGGTGCTTATATTTCCACAGCCATTAATATTGTGATTATTACCATCATCATTTCTTTCTCTGGCATCTAACTTTATGCTCGGGAGTTCATTTCAGGATACAGAGAGAGAGAAAGAAAAGAAGGCTATTACTGCAGTGATTTACAGGTGTTCAGCAGCTTCTAGTCCAGTGACACAAGCTTCCAGTACATCCATTGTAGGATGAAGTATTAGGATGAAGCGTTCTCCATGCAGCCACACTGACAGCAGCAATGCTGAGATCACCTCACCATTAAGGAACAACAAGAGAGCCCCTACGCTTCAGGACGACTACAGGGGAGACCCTGTTTTCTTTAGAAAAGCTGCACAGGAGCACATAGGGATCGATGTGCCATGAGTGTTATTCCTATTAGGAAATGGTGTACATGAAACCAAATATCTCAGGCCTTAGGAGAGAAAGAAAAGGGAGTGACAAGCTGTTTCATCACCTTTATATATGAACGGAGTGTAAAGGATAAGGAATTACTTTCACCCACACACATGAAGCAGGCATCCCATAATCTCCAAAGTGGTCTGATTCTAAATGAGTTGTTGACAGATGTAAAACCGTAATCGGATATAGAATAGAATAGAATATTCAGAACTAGCTGTTTCTTGCACATTAAATTGCTGCTGCTGCAGATTTAGCAAATACATATTAGACCTTACCACACACTGCAAAGACAATACTTTAAATGTACTTGTATCAAAAAGTTCCTTGAATGATACCATAGAAGAACCTTGAAACCTTAAAACCTTAAGCTAAGGTTTAAAAAACTTCCACATAATGTGAAATGTTATGTACCAATTGAATGGTTCTTCCCAGATCTTTTGGATAATGTTAAGGTTCTTTAAAGGATTATGTTAAGGTTCTTTTTAAAATAAAAACATGACTTAAACCATGATTGTAACCTTCTTGTTCAAAAACATCCTTTAAATGAAACAATTGCTGAGCTTTATGGGGAAAACAGAGCTCACTGGCAATCAAATGCTAAATCAACAAGCATCCAACTAACAAAACCAACAGCAAGGAGGAAAGCTCTAGTTTGCCTTGAAAGCTTACACTGTTGCACAAATCTAAGAGCTGCATGAACAAGACCAAGAACGAGAGGCTAGAATCATGGAAGAGCTGATATCATTGTATACGTGAGATATACTGTGCTTGTCAGAAAAAAACCTTTTATGTCCTTTTATAGTCATGTTTTATTTTTTTCCTAAAAAGTGAAAATGCTAGCTGGGATTTTCAGGACAAATGAAACAATAGAGATGAGCTGAAATTAAATTTAAACAAAGTTCATTTGCATTGTTTTATATTAAGAAGTAATTAGATTATTTAGTTCTCCTGTAAAGCTGGGTTTTTTTTAATACAAGGTTTTGTTTTGATAATGGAAACTGCATTCATTCAATGGAAATCACATGTTTTTCATGTTTACTGCACTGTGTTCGCATAATTAAAACTTACTAATGTAAGTAATAAGTGCATTCTGATATGTTTTTTTTTTGTCCATTCATTTAGTTATATGTAAATGCTTTGCTTTCTAAAAGGAAGTTACACAAAATAATTTGACTGGTCCCACTTACTTATTTTAATCACTCAACAGACCTAAACATATACAGTTTCTCTTAAAGCTCTACAATGAAAGACAGTAATTGTGTTGATGTAATGTATTTTCTTCATTGGCACTTGATGTAGAGATTTGAAAGGAACTTTTGATCCAACGTTGTGTAACATCAACAACTTAGTGACCTAAATGCATCTAATCAATACAATGAGTGATTGACTTTCTCCTCTAAATCAGTTTCTTGGAAATCCCGCAAGAATAATGGCAACTTTAACATTTCCAGATTCAGTTGTGGAGGTTAATCTGAACACTTTAGTCTCGATTGATTAGTCTGGCCTGTTGAACTGCTCCATCGCGTGTGTAAGGAGATGGTTGGAACTGTCCCTGTTTTTCAGCTCTACCTTTACCCAGAGGAGGGATCCTATGTGTGTCCTGCTGCTTCAGGCATTTAGGATTAAAGACCAAGCAAAGGTCAACACCCAGCTTGTAAGTTACACTGTCACCCTTAACAAAACAAACACACTGATGTTTGTGGGTGTCTTTGGATGTGTGTGCTCTAAAACTCATCACCCCGTCACCAGGAACACAAGCTTGTGTTTGAGGAGGAAAGTAAAGTGTGCTGTCCTGGCAAGCTTTTGTTCAACTGTTCAAGAAAAGTGTGATTACTAAACAACCTACACTCTATGATACAGTCTCTGATATTGTCATTACCTTATCAAATCAATGAGGTTTAGTATTGGGCTGCTTTGAAACTATGAGTTGAATTTCCATTGAGATCTAGACTCTAGACAAAAGAAAAGTCTTTGTTCCATGAGGGATGAATTCCATCATTAAGGAGTTTCAATGGCCCATGCGGATGGAAGGAAAATGAAATATATACATATCAGAAATGTAGATAACAAAAAATACATTTTCTAAGGTGCTGCTTTACTAAGCTTTAACCAAAATCAGCTGTGTTTCCACTCATGAACCGGCTTTTATTGGGTCATTCTCTCTCTCTCTCTTTCTCTCTCTCTCTCTCCCTCTCTTTATCTTTCTCCCTCTCTCTCTCTCTCTCTCTTTCTCGCATACTCCCCTCTTTGAACTCAGATTCTATTCCTATCTAAATAGCATGAGTAGATGGTGACAGAAGACAGATTGTACCCATAGTCTTTAGGATGCACATGAACTGATTTGGCACTAGCTGCAGTTCAAATATGGGGGTTTGGATGTACTTTGAAACATTTCAATCTGGCTTGGCATGACTGTGCTACTATTACAAGACTCTTTAGTGCAATATATTGCTTGAGCCTCTACTGTGACCAAAAAAACAGTACACCTACATAAATTATTCCTTAATAAGGCTTGTGGGGAGTACTTCAGCCTATCCCAACAGCCACAGGACGAAATGTAGAGAAACACCTTGGACATCCAGGACAGCTGTATTTGTATGCTTAAGTTTGAACCCAGCTAAATAGATTTGTTACTTAATTGTTTCTTAAATGTGTTGTTTTCATGGCATTTATGTTTCTATTGGTTATAATTTATTAACTGCCATAAAATATGCAAACATTAAAAAGCAAATGCCTATTACAGTGTGATTTCTGCTGAAGATTATGTGCTTATTTTTGCAGAATTTCACCAGGTAGCCCAAATTTTTGCATAAAATGAAAATAATGGACTGTGGGGCAAACACATATCCTGCAAGCAGAATACAAAGCCACATACATTCTTCAGTGGACCAAAGGTGAGTGGACCTAGCATGCTGCACATCCCAAGAGAGCACACTTTACTTTAAAGACTCATTCAGATCCCAACCCCTCCAGTGCTTCTACTGGAGACCACGGGATTCCTGAAATAACCAACATATTCATCACCCCAGAAAAATATCCTGTGCCCAAAAACACCAGCATGGACTCTGAGAGCCGCACAAAGCCAGCTGTGTGGAGAAAAGTCTGCTTTCATCATCACAGAATGAAGGAGAAAGTGATAAAATTTCACTGAAATATGAGGAAACCAATGCTGTTACTTGACTCCAGGACTGAAACTGACGTAAATTCGAGGGTCAATTTCCGCATCTAGGGCTTGGACTTGAATTTGCGCTCGGCTCTATGAAATTTGATAAACAGTAAAGCCGTTCTAAGCTAATTTGTATTCCAAACACTCTCTGTGGTGAATGTTCTGCATTGTACACAATAGAGAAGAATATAAATGTGGATGCATTTCTGTAGTGTTGTTGGTTGGACTTATATTTTACTCTTCAAATAATGAACAAACATTCTATCCTCCTCTGACCAATTCCCAGTCCTGTTGACCGCACATAGCATGCCATGGCTCAGATAATGTGTTCAAGAAGTTCTGTTAAAGGAAAAATGCATGTGTGTGCAACTCAGAAAAAAATAACAGTGTTTCAAATGAACTTGAAATGAAAGCACACATTCGTTCCAGATCAGTACAATAATCCTCAAAAGTGAGTGAACTGAAAATAAACAGAAACAACAAACTTAAAAAAAGAAATGTTGGTATAATATGTTTGATTCGTGTGGAAATGATGTTCAAGTCAATCAAGTTCAAACTATACTACATTTTTTACTGAAGTATAAAGCAACTTTTAAATATCAATTAAATCTTATTTGTATTACAAGACGAAGGCAACTTTGGGAAGTAATAGACTAATGACCCAACCAGTCATGGTCAGACCAATTAAAAATATTTCTATGCATGATTTGAAACCGAGTGTGCATGCACTACTGCTGTAAATAGACTCTGTTTAACAGCAGACCCTAGTGACTGATTTCCAGAAAATATTTCTGCTTTGTAGCAGATAAGCTGAGATAAACACACCCTCTGATGTTGGAAATTGAAAGCTTACATGCATATTTTATGTGGGGTTGATAAAGCCTGACTTTAAAGGCATAGATCCTCTTTAAAACATTTCCCCCTCAAGAAAGTGCATGTATGGTCAAAGACAGATTAGGATAGTGTTGAGAGAACTCACTTTAGATCTTAGAGGGCTTGACTAGATCTTAGTTCTTAGTTTACATAAGACAGAAATTAATAAACTGTACCATATTTGATTGTGAGTCCACTTTTTATTTAAATATCACAGTTTCCACATACGGTATGCTTTATACATGATGATATTGACTTGCTCACTGGTGGTTCATGTCTTGGTCTATGGACCACTAATGACACTACAGAAAACACTTTTCCGGTATTCGACTTGAAGAATTAGTTGTGAATTCTTTCAAGCATCTGTAATGACTTTTTGGTTAAGAGCGCTACAAAGCAGCTCATATATTGAAATATTATGTTACAAACATTTCAAGTTGGCATGGGTGTTCGAATAATACCTTTGAACTACAGAAGTGGTAAACCATGATTATTTAAATAAGGGCCATAAATATCACAACATAATCAAAATATGAGGAAACGATCGTTCTGCTAGAAACCCTATGGGATATGGAATTATAGTCATATGTTAGCACTATGCTAACAGACATCTGATGCTTGTTAATGACACACAGTGTTTTATATTAAGTCCTAGCGTAGAATTTATGCTGTTTACCATCTGCCAAATACTGGTTAGCCAGCCATCTGTATTCACAGCCAGTGTCATTACTAAGTTTTCCAGAAGTCCTAGAGTGGTGTTTTATTTTCTCATAGAATTGATGTCAACTGTTAACTGGGATTGGTTGAATTCACCAATGCTGATGGCTAATCTGACACATTTAGCCTTAAATCCAGAAGACCGAAGCAATAGGAGGTTTTGATTAGATCACATTCCATTGGACATTTCAAGTGACTTTGCCTATTATTTTCAAAGAAATCTTCAGAGTAGAACTGTTGTACTTGCTGAAGTTAAACAAAAAATGACAAAAAATTACACATGTATTGTATTACTTCCTCGAAATCATTAGCCCTTCTCTGAAGACCTAGAACATCCCGAGAGCTCCTCTCTGAACTCCAGGATACTGCTCTCAAATAAAAATATCTTGAAGCAATCTACTTCATCTCTGCACAAGATCTCATTTCAGGTTGCAGCACAGGTCACACTCAAATAATGCCCCACATTTGTTAGATATGTCATGAGATACTCTGGTACTTCGCCATAGGAGGGCAATAACTTCTCTTTAAGTGAGTCCTTTCAGTCCTGAGGCAGCTGTGAGGCTCCTTCGACTGTTATGTACTGTTAAGGCTTAAAGACTCTTTAAGAGCATCCCATCAAATCTCCTAGAACTGGAGATAGTGCTGAAGTCTTAATTTTAGCTTGGCAGCTCCTCTACCCTTAAAAGGGTGCTAATAAGACCACTGCTGATCAGGACACATACCTCTATGACTCCTTGTGCAATTCTGCCAGCCTAATTACATGTTTGTCTCTATTCCAAACACTGTGCTTGAGCTAATAGTTTTTTAAAGATACTAACCACTAATTTGTGGAACATAGAGTTCGGTAGTTGCAAGATGATAGTTAGAAAGCTGTTAGTCTGTAATTGCACATTAATAGCTTTCTGACGTTGAAATGATCTGAGCTTGCTGAGGGTGCATCTGTGACTCCATAACTTGAACCAGTATTTTAGAGGTTTTCACGAAGTCCACCGCTGAGCTGAAATGGATTGTATTTTGCAATATCTTGCCAAAACTGGAGGGGAAAAAGACAGACTCCAGTGAGGTCCAGCTACTCCAGGGTCTTGCTAACCACAGTCAACTTGTTTGCAAGGGTTGCCAGCCCTTTTACTAGCCCCCTAGTCTCTCATTGTGGCTCCCAAACCCACAGAGCACATCGTTCTCCAAATGGCAATGCTGGGGGTCTAAATTACTCTTTGGAAACCTAGAGAGAGAGTCGTAAAGACAAAGAAAGAGAACAGAACCAAACTTCTGTGTGCAGTGAACTGTAACCTCACTTTAAATCATTATTTTATTTCTCTCGTAGGAGAGAGAGCTCAGACAAGGAGCCAGTGTCCACTGACCTTTGGGCCAGCAGATGTTAGACATCCTTAGTCAACGTAGTAAACATAATTGGCATCATTGGGCAAAGGACATTTTATGTAGGCTCTCCTTTGAATAGAACAGAATGGATGATTCGGAACCCTAAATTATAGTAGAAAACCATTTCCCATTCCCAAAAGGCAGCAATACTTTACATCTTCAAACCTCTGGAAAGAAGTCACAACCATCATCATTGCATTTCTTCTGTATAGATTCCATTAGGGAAAACCAATTGCTTTGCAAATAATATTTACAAAGCCCCATTACCAAATGCACCCGACATGCACTTTATACTGTAAAGCGACAGTGCATATGATGTTCTTGCATTAAAGTTACTTTGTTAGACTTCAGAGATTTTGATAGTTTTTTTGAGAAGCTGTTTGTTAAAGTCTCACCTTTGTTTTCCTGTAATCTATTTGCAGATTTGAGAGCAATGGAACAAATATAATATAAAAAATATACATATGTTTCATTATAGTTGCAGGAAAAAAGATATTTTCAGATTACCGATATATTTATTCAAATGGAAATTATTATTAGTCAACTAACATGTCAGTACTACTACTACTACTACTACTACTACTACTGAATTGTATATTTTACGTGATAATGCAAGTGACAGGGATGGTATGTGGTTCAAAACACAAGCCGTTGTAAAGTTTATGTGTCAAGTGTAAACAGTGTACATGAAGTTGATTTAATTGCAAATGATTACATTGTAAAAGGAGCATATTTTATGCTTGCTTTGTAAATAAGATTACTCTGTAGCCCATTAGTTTAATTAGGAATTGGAAGGCGAACTGACCGAATTCGTTTTATGGTTTTCATTTTCATTGATTCATTGGTTCTTTTTGTTTTCCAAAAGTTAGGTAGACATCCAAAGACAGTGTGTGCCCCTATGTATTAAATGTAAGAGAACCTTTTTTGTTCACCTTGCCAAAGAAGCTATGCTAAACAAATGATATGTTCATGTGTTGACATCTCCCAGAATTTAAGGGCTTCTATATATGAACACACAGCCACACAATCCTGAAGCACACAATCCCGAACCCCTGTTCAGCATGATCAAACCTAGTCTTGCACAATGATGAGAATTAGCTGCTGTTAGTTCACCTGGCTACCCCGACCTCTCAGCGCAGGCCCTCTTCTCCCCATCATCAAGAGCCGAGCCAGTACAAACACCCCTGGTCCAGGATGCACACGCATAAGCCAAGAACCAAAGTATTGTATTCAAACCCCAATTCACCGTGAAGCAACCTAATGGGCAAACTTCCCATCCAATAATTTGATGGAAGCCACAAGAACCATCTCTCTTTTTCTCTTAGAAAACATATGACAATGTTCATTTATGTGTCTATCAAAAGAGAAAAATGCAAATAAATGTATTGTGATTTGTCACAACCTGGTCAGTTATGTTTATCTGTGCAGGTTTGTTTTGTTTGGTAATACAAAGCAAAAAATTTGTAGAGATTTTTTATGTCAATTTCTAAAATTCTTGTAGAAGCCCAGTACAATTTGTAGACATCACCCCATACCTGTTTTGGTAAATCAGTCCTTCATTAAGTTTAGTCAGGTGTGCTAGGAGCAGAATTTAACAAATCCAAGCGATAGCTGTGGGCATCGAGGACACATCTGGATCCAAGCTGTTCTTCTGACCAGTGATATAAACAAATGCTTTTTTTTTTTACTTATTTTTTGGCTGCATTTATGTTTATTTATTCTAATTTCAGATTGCATTCGGACGCAGATAAATTATTTTAAAACTTATGCGCAGGTGGTGGGGGTCTAGTGGGTAGGATACTTGCCTCTCACAAAGTCATGGGTTTGAATCCTACCTTCAGCAAACCAACACTGGGTTTCTGAACAACACTGGGTTTCTGACCCTTAACCCCAAATTTCTCCAGGGAGCCCCCTGTAGTTAGTGAATGGAAGTCACTTTGGATAAAAGCATCTGTTAAATGTAATTGTGTACATATGTATCACATGACAGATATGATGTTTTTTGCTAAATGTAGAGCACACTTAAATTACCTGATGACTTTAAAACATTAAATATATAATTAAATATATAATTATTAGGGCTGGGAAGTTAACGCGTTAATTAGATTAATTAATCACAGAAAAAATTAACGCATTAATATTTTTAACGCAATTAACGTGTATAGACATGTGACGTCAAACTTTGTAGAACTGCAGCCAGAAACTCTTGGGTAGAGCTGGAATTCTCGGATCCTTTTTCGTATTCTGCTTCCTCTGAGTCACTCAGTAAAGTGATCCGGATCTGCGAGTCACTATACGCCGGTAGATTCACTCATTAGCCTCGCGGG
>JBBPDH010000037.1:15807166-15822191 GCA_037974565.1 Clupeocharax schoutedeni
GGTTTGTGTTCAGTCAGTGATGTCATGACCATTGTAGCCTAAGGTATAGGCTTGTATTCAATAATAAATGGTAAAAAGTGCTTCTTGTAATGTCTGTATGTATGTGCGATTAAATTATATTAATTAATCGCCACACCATGTAATTAATTAGATAAAAAATGTTAATTGCTTGACAGCACTAATAATTATTATAATATATAATCATATTTTATTTCAACAAAAACTTTGTAGGCAAAAGTAAAAAAAAAAAACTTTTGCCAAAAAAGATATCAATACTAACAATTTCTAAAAAAAAAAAAACCTGAAAAACAAAGGTGCTGATGTGATATATGCTGTTCATTGAGATATTAAGAAATTTCAGTAACTGCTGTACCCCCACCCCCCCTCGCTGTCATCGTCTTTCTCACACGCGTGCACACACAGGAGGCAGGCCAGGCACACACGGCACACTAAAAAATTTCCCTTTGGCCTGCAAATGCTTTCCAGATGTGGTGTGAACGAGAGCTAGGAGGAGGGGGGGCTGTTTGGCAACCGTTCACTTGAGAAAGTCTTTGTTGATATCTCCAAATATCGGCCCGGCTAAACTGACAACACACACTCCAATTTAAATTTCAGGCTAGCCATTGAGCCATTATGGAGAGCTATCTGGAGAATGTATGATCAGTAGAGGCATTTTCATCATGATCTGGAGAACAATACGAATGTCACTCTCATTATTCAGACATGGAACTTAAAATGCTACTACTAAAAGTTATTTTAGGTCAAAGTGGAAGTATGAAAGTGCCATCTGTGCTCTTTATGGGGAGACACTTTATTTCTCTGACTGCTTTGAAATACCTTCACAAATGCATACGAATATCCTTCAGATTTCACTTTTAGCTTAATATTACTCTGCTTTCAGTATCTGTGATAAGGTATTAATTATATAAATTATGCTTGGCTTGTTCAGAAACTGCTTGACAGCATCCTGCAGTGATGGAAGGGGTATCTATACCTTTGCTACTTCTTTTGACACATTGATGCATCACAACCAATAGAGCACTTTGTTTAACAGGTTTAACACTCAAAGTATGGATGCCAGCATCTGCTAATGGCCCTATTAACTCCTTCCATTAACATCAATTAATTCTGAGAGAGGCGAACACAATCACAAAGAGTAATGGAAGCCTAACTCTTAGGTGTCGAAGTCACTCTTCTTGTAATTCCGGAACAGTACAGGCCTTCTACAAAAGTAAAAATGGAGATCATTGATTTGCAATACAGCTCAAGCTAGGGGAATAAGACTGGTTTAAACAAACAAAAAAAAAAAACAGAACTGAAGCTTCCGATACAGAGGCTGTTCTTCACATGGTGTTAAAAGTTTATGATGGAACCACTAGAAATAGTCCACAATCTTTTTCATTGGCCTCTTTTATTAGTTAGGAATTCCCCTGGTAACTTACCATTTAGATCCAAGGTTTTCTCCCAGCAGTGACAAAATGCTACATATAGCCCTAACAATTTGAGTGCTTAAGTTCTTTGTGTGGTTTAATGGTCCCTTTCTGCAATGGAGAACCTTTTGCGTCAAGTTCTGTTGTTAACTTTTCCATTTTTAAAGAAATTGTTCTATGTAGCACCAAATTGGGCTCTTCTATTGTTATTACTAATTAAGCCTATATAGAACATTTTTTGCTAATAGTGTATGTATACAGTAAATATGCATTTGCTGAACGTAAATGCAACCATAGATGCAACCAGATGCTAGCAGTAGGCTGGACTTAAGACACCGAACAAAACAAGAAATGATGACATGCACCACATAACTCAATGAAGACTTAGTGGCCAGAAGCCATAAGACTCTGTGGCCAGCTGACACACTGAGGACTGCAGAAATCCCAAATTCATCATATCAGTAGCGACGAAGAGCAGCGATGATGTCATGGTGATGGATGACAGATATCTAGCTCATTCCAAGTCTAATAACTCCCCTAAACGCATCATGGGCAGATTTTTTCCTTTTCATTGGAGATGTAAATTTACCAGTGGTGAAACCCATAAACCATGAGACAAGGAGTTCTTCTGTGTGCTTTGGACGAAGGACACTGGTGGACATGTTGAATAATGTTTTCTGTGTTTGTTGAAGTTTTTAATTTATGCTCCATTCACCCCAAAAGCACTCGACATAAGAAAACCCTGGAAAGAGGAGTGCTGCTAGATAAACCCCTCCACAATGAGCTGATTTCTTTTCACCCATTTCGTTTCAATTTGGCCAAATTTGCCGCAGGTTAGTCGTAAGCAGCCACATCCTTGTAAGTAGATGTTTTCCCCAATAACACAAAGGCATCATCATCATCTAGGATGCTTCATGCTTTGCTTTAAAACACAAGAGGCCTAAAGCCTGATATGTTAAAGACATTCCAGAAGTGAAAGGAGAAAGCGTTAGAGGTGGTAGCTCCTTACCACTTCTGTCCCCCGGCTGTGTGTTGCTGCACTGTGTAGCCAAACTGGGTCTGCTTTGGGCCCTTTATGATTCTGTGGCTCTTCGTGTCAATGTTGAAACAGTTATGGAACCCTGCAAAAAAAGACAGACACATCAAACACAGAATAATCAGAAATGCATGCATGAGCCATCCACAACATGGCTGAGCAGGGATCTATGTTCATTGGCAATGGTGATTTCTGAAAGCCAGCAGCTCCAACTGCGACCCAAGAAGCACCATGGAATGATTTCACGGTGGCTAAAACACAAAGTCACTGCCAAGTTACACAGTTTTCCCTACTTAGGGGTTTAGAATGTGAATGCAAAATGCAAACAGGCCCCACAAACCTGATCTTTGAGACTAATGTAAATCATTTACAACCATCGATGGACACTGCTTTGGATGGAAGTTTATATTGCAGGAACTCCCCTGGCATCAATAAATTCCATCAGATATCATCCAGGGGTCATCTATATATAATCCAACAGCCCTTGCTCACATCAACTTTATATTTAATTGTTTGAGGCTTTATATTTGAGGCTAATGACTTTGAAAGTAGGTCACAGTCCATGGGTCATGTATACATAAATAATGGCTTATGTAGAAAAACAGACTTCATAATATACAATTACGCAGCAAAACAAAGCAATTAAGAACGCAATCTAATTTAGAAATCCCGGCAGCAAGCAAATTTCTTTTCCTATGGGGCTCCAAAGGAATCCTTATGCAAGCCTCTTCTCCCTAGTGGAGCACACCCACCCTTTGGCGAGTGGAAGATTTGGCCCCTGGGGCACACTAAAGCAGCAAACACTCCAATGGAGGTCTCCTGCTGGAAACACCAGCGTGAAAATCATCCTCCTTCCCCCTGCTTCCATGCTTCCTCCCACCCTCATCTGACCCTGTTCCACTCACTCAACAGACTGTGGTATAATACAGAGGTTGATTTAACCCCTCCAGAAGATCTGTCAGTCTGTTGCAGAGTCTGCGATGACAACGTCAATCAGCTGGAGAGGAAAGCTGAGAAAATGTGGAGGATCCATTAACAGGACAGTCAGAGAGCAACTGAGGAACTCACCCTGGTTCATTTTTCTTTAGGAGGAGCCATACTGATGTTAATTAAGCCCATAGAATTACACAATGTCAGGAAAACAATATTGTTATTGTTATTGTAAACAACATCTAAACAACAAGATAGATATTATTATTTTACCTTGAGAACATTTTATTCACTCCAACAATCTTGAGTTAATGATAAGGTTTCAACCTGTATTTGCCACCAGCTTTGCAACTGCTTATCCATCTAATAAATCCATCCATCCATTATCTACCCCTTATTCCTGCATTCAGGGTCGGGGGGGGACTGGAGCCTATCCCAGCTACAATGGGCGAAGGCGGGGTACACCCTGGACAGTCGCCAACACGTCGCAGGGCCCATCTAATAAATATTTGCCTAAATTATGTTTGGATGTGCTTGGTAAGATCTTTAAATGAATATTAACTCCAGCGTATATAGCTAATCTATTCAGCTAATTTAAGGTGCGTTCATTGCCTGCACGGGTACAACATTACTCAAACACATACAGCTTTTCTAATATCCACAGAAAAGCACTATCTGTGATTTATGTCCTGTGCCATGCATCAGTTGGAGTTTGTAAAGCCCCTGCAAATCAACATCAAGGTCCATATAACTGTGATGGATTGAGTGATGCAGCTTCATCCAGTGTCTTTGGGATAAGGTAAAGAGGGCCATGCAATTCCTAACTAATCATTCAACATCATAGCCTGTCCTCAATAGTGCTCTTCTTCTAAATCTCAGTGGTGTGCCGGAGCATTGGGGGACTCCCTTTTTACATAATACACTGATCTCAGAGATGATATGCAGAGTGAGCAAATGTTTGGACATATAGTGTACATCAGACTCAACACATGCTCTGTAGATCAGTCACATCTGTTGATCTAAGAAGCATGAGCTTATTTGATCCAGCCATGGATATCATGCTTTGTTTCTCCAAGGATTAGTGCAAATAACTCTTAATCGCCACATAGAACGCATGATTACAGCATATGAGGAGCACAAAATTGAACACATTGGGTTTTAAAAACAAACATAAATTTGGTCTGATCAAAGGCTTTCTGGCCGCGTACAGTCTTCTCGTCTGCTCTTTATGCTCAAGCAGATCTCAGCAGAAGCACTGTCCCCTGGTTTCAGTTAAAAGACTTATCAGGAAGGGCTTTCTTTAAAGAAGAAGTCATCTGTTTCATACCTCTTGCTAGACCACTTCAAACCTTTTATTGATGATAACAGTGATGAATCACAATGCTTGAATCTTGCTGAGTGGTTTTTTTCCCCCCAGCATCAGCAGTAAGTCTTATAGATAGATGGAAGTGGAACACAAGTAGGCAGGAGGAGAATTGAGTTAAACCTTCTTAGCCTTGTTCTGACTTCTTTAAATTCCTTTTTCTTTCTATTTTTCTTCCTCTCACCCCCCATCTTTCACTGTCACCCCCCCCCCACACACACACACACACACATACACACTTTTTTTTTACCTCTTTGGCTGCAACAATCTGCTACTGTGGTGCTGAAATCTGATTCCATGGCCTAGTTTAGCATTGGACCTCTTCATTAAAGAACATTTTTCCACTACAACAGAGAATCGATATACATAAAGAGTTTTTGTGGAGATAACTTACTCTCATGTTGGAGGTGGGAGTGCTATTTCTGCCAATAGTGCAATAGCCTGGTGTTTCCCATGTCACAGTATGAACTCCCACTGCGAGCTGATATAAAGGATTTCATAGAGAAAATGAATTTGGCCCCTATTTCACACGCCCAGACTTATTCTCACCAGATCTCCTCTCTGACCTGTCTGTGTCCTGGTTTTGATCTCCCTCTCTCTATCCTGCTCTCTTTCTGCCAAAACCAATGCTGATAACAGCCAGACATTTCTGACAAACCGACATCTAAATCTGTTTCCTCACGTTAGTGAAATCTGGATCAAACTCTACCCTGGCCCAGATAAAAGATCCGCTCCTGGGATGTTTGAGACTGGAGAATTCCTGAAGCCCAACCAGAAAGTTAGTACAGCTGACGGACTGCCTTTCATTGTGGGGCTGCACCTATTCGAGCATCATAGGTCGATATTGATATCCAACTATGGTTGATAAATAGTTATAAATACATTATAAATACATTATAAATACATTTACTGTACTGTCATTTACATGTATGGCATTTAGCAGATGCTTTTATCCAAAGCGACTTCCATTGCCTAACTACAGTCTCCCTTGAGCAACTTAGGGTTAAGAGTCTTGGTCAGGGACTAAGACTCTTAACCCTAAGTTGCTCCAGGGAGACTGTAGTTAGGCAATGGAAGTCTAACCACATTGGCCAGGGACCCAGTGGTGGTGTGCTGGAGGTAGGATTTGAACCCATGACCTCTTGGTCCAGAGCCACCTCCGCGCTCATGCATTATGATGTTTATCTTTACCATTAAAAAATGAATTCATCCCACTTATCCTGTCTGGTGTGCTACAGTGATGTGGTTCTAACACTATAAATGCATGCAGCCGATAAATTGGCCCCATAGTGCCTTCTCCTTCGCTCGGGCCCTGTAAGCCTACTGACTGTTATGACAGTCCGACTTGGAAATACAAGCTAAACCCCATGCACTTGAAAACATTAGATCAGTCATCCCTTTCAGTTGACCAGCAATGGTATAAACACCATTAATCTAAATATTGACACATTCTCCGAGCTGCCGAACGAAGTGCTCAGATTCTGATCCAACCCCTCTCTACTTTTTTGGTTTACTTTTCCAAAGGGACGAATCATTCTGTTATTTTCACAACTTCATATCTTGCATGAAACAACATTTAAACTCTTTAACTACTCTTATTAGCCACTGTGCACATATGCAACAGATTGCAGCATGTATGCTATCATGTATCACAACTATCTCTGATGAAGAAGCTCCACTTGCACTTGAAAATCACCTAGCACTCGCTTTCTAGTAACCTTTAGTAAACTTAGGCCTTACCTACATGCAGCAAGTGAAGCAGGTACAAGAGGCGTGGATACAAAAAACAGATGCAGGGATCCAAAGCTAGCTGATGTAATTATGAGGTTTATCTTGCGACATCAAAGCCCAAGCAACAAGAAACATAACAGACTCGCCAGAGGTCAAAAGGTTGGGGTCTGAGGTAATCTTTTGCTTTTAGAACCTCTAAAGGTACCAGATCTTTATTTTCCCATTTTTCTTTATTACTTTAATATTCAGTACAAATTTAAGAACAGCCATTACACTGTAGAGATGGCACCAATGCAGATCAATAGAAATAGAAAACACAGGACTGGATATGGGATGGAAAAAAAATATAGATCCCATCCAGTGCTGATCCAGTCCTATAGCACATACTAACAAATCACATCAGGCTGTTAGCAATGTATAAATTCCTGTTTTTGTAACTACCTGATAGTCAGATAAATCATCCAACATAGAGGTTAGTGGCTTCGACACTACACTTCAATATTGAGTTCAGATTCAACTTCAGAATTTGAGTGCTAAATCAATTAAATATCATATAAGATATGGGTTAAGTGAAAGATTCAATTGAAATAGCTCATTTTAAAGGTCAGTAAAACCATCAGATTGGCATCAGCTGATATTCAAAGTGCCAGTATTGGTACTGGTATAGAAATAATTGTTCCTACTGCACAGTAAAATATTTCACTTTGCAGAGCCATTGAACAGATGAACCATTGGAGCAGAAAAAGAGTGTGCAATAGATTGATTAAGCAGAAGCAGAGTGTCTAATGAATTAATGATGATGTTGATGCTAACTGCATAACACATATATTTTGTCTGCTCCCTCATACATTTAATCATCTTTGAATACTGGCGACGCTTCGAAACTTCTGAGCTTGAGTGCTTGTTGCAGGAGCCTTTCCAAATGTCATCAGAGAGCAGCCTTTTCACTTCACTCCTTTAACAAAAAGAAGCAGGGGGAAAAGGGGAGAGAATTCCAGAGGCCCCAGTTTCCATTTCTAAAACCCTAACGTGGCAGAGCGATTTAATACTCCCAGTAATATCAGCAGCTCCTGAAGCCGCCCCGAGTCTTCGCCTGGGTTTCCTGTGTACGGATCCCTCTGCCCAGACAAATAAACCTCAGTATGGTGGCTGCTGGCCCTAGGAGCTGCATGGCCAGGCCAGATCTGCGCTGCCTTTGGCCCAGAATCAACCTTCATGAGCTCCACCACAACCAATCTGACACACAAGCACCTTCAGCTCCAGGAAGGACAGTGGTGGGGGTCTTAGCCAGAGATGGAGTCAAGAACGGAGCACCGAAACCAAAGACTAGCCACTGACCTCCATATCCACAGGATCTCAGAGCAGAAGTTCTGCTCTAAGATCAGTTTTTAACACATGACCGTTAACAAGGGGAATCTGATCCTAGGTTAGCTGGGCTGCTGTAAATGAAATTCTCCAGGGACCCCAAGCTCTTAAGGTCAACAGAGTGCCTTCAAAGTAAAAAAAACTATCGTCAGTCAGTAACTGGAACAATTGAATCAACCGCACTGGCATCGTATTCCCCTGGGACACAAGGCCAGTCTTTAAAACTCAATCAACTCAAGAAGCCCTGGGTCTCAAATCCAAAACAGATGACCTAAAGTCTTGGCTCATCTCACAACCGAACCTTGAGCGACTGAGCTGTGTTAAAATAAACTGAGAAACCCCGACCAAATCTTCATCCGAAGCTATGCCTCTTGTGGACCAAATCTTTGCCTCTGACAGCTAACCAATGCTAAACTAGACTTTAACCTCAGCACCACAACTGTCTTTCTGACGCAAAGACTCGAGCTTGAGCTTACAGCTGTATGTTTTCAGCATCTGTGATGGACAGAACACCTCCATACATCTGCTTACTCCTCAGTCCTCCCTCTTTCTCTTCACAAATATTTACGCACGGAGCTGCTTAGATGCTAATGAGGCCCACTGCTGCCCACTGGCTAGGATTACGGGCCAGCAGATTTCCTTCTAATAAAGTCCACATGCAGGAAATGCATCTCCTCAACCACTGCTTTGAAATACTATTCCTTCCAACCAGAAGTCATGTGTACTGTACACAGTGTAAAATAATATACAAGCAATTTCAGTTTGGAGTTTTAAAGACAAAAGCAACTCAAACAGCCACTGATTCATGCCAACTTTCCTGCTGTGCTCTCTGCGGCCTGGAAAAGCCATCAACGTGCTGCTGAGTGATGCCTTGCAGGGGATAGTGTCTGTGGCATTAAAGCATGCCTGTTTCCAAAGAAAATGAGCTGGAAGGCATATGGCACCGGCAATAAGAGGAGGGCCAGGGTTAGACACCATTCGGGAAGCTCTGGAGTTCTTCAGTCCCACAAAATAACCATAATTACACACAAAGTCACACAGGCCACGGAACACAGATCCAGATACTGTAGTGGCTATAGCGACTATGAGCTCTTCCAGCACCTGACCAGACGGGCAACATTTGTCATGAAAAAAAGTTCAACATGGTTAATAAAGGGCATTCCTTATCAGACACACAATGACAGAAAAAATATTAGGGAGAATATGACAAAGGACAGTCCAGTTCACACGTGGCATTAAAACATGTGAAAATAAGTGAAAGGTGAGACAATTACAGGTTTCTTTAATGCATCTTCAATGTCCACAAAAACTGGATTTGTTCATTGTTGTCAAACAAAAATGTACATTGAGTCTTTGTTCATTAGATTGCAACAGGAGATAAAGAAATAAATCTACTGTTCTTTTATCTCTGCTGATGCTGATGACAGTCCTCCAGTGTTGTCAGGGATGGAATGGGGTGCTTTAGCAGATGTAATGTGGTGTGAGTGATTAAAAAAAAACCTGGTCCTGTCCTCACCTGTATTTAACATTGTCCACTTAGGATCAGATCACTGGAAACAATGCCAGGTAGAAATGGGGTCTTTTCTTAATGAGGCTTTGAATGATCACCCTCTAAATCTCCTCAGGCTAGTACACTGAGCCTAGAGAGAGAAATAAATCTTGATTTTGTCTTATAAAACTACCATGGATGGCATTACCAGGTCTTCAGAAAGCAGATGGTTTAAGCAAATGACAGAGAGGTGCGTTGAAACTGAAGAACTAAGTAAACTTTCCTGTGCCGAAAGAGCAGCCTAGACCTACAGCTGGATGACAAGCTGCTGTTGAAGAGCAAAACTGATTAACACACATGGCAGGCGTTCCCACACAGTTATTTCTGTCTCCCTCCCACACACAGAGAATGCCCTCAGACTTGCACCGATTGCAGCACGTCACACACGATCTTCTTCAGAAGCTCTCTCTTATCTAAGCTAGCTTTCTTTCCGTCTCTCCAGCCCTTGCTGTCTCTCACCAGTAGATTCATTAGTGTATATTGGACAAGAGGCCAAGACTTCAAGCCAACATCCCAATTTCTTCAGCGGTACAAATATTTACGCGCCATCTAAACTCCCATTTCAGAGCAATACAGATTGAAGTCCAGCACCAAAAGGAAGTGCTAGATAATACCTGGCTCAGTTCCAGGCATCTCACATAGATAAGTATTCTGATGCATGAGGTTGTTTTGGTAACTAAATTTCATCACTTTCAAGTCAACACTGCAGATTCCAGTCCATCATTTGACCTTTGAGTCAGAGCACACTGGGAATGAAAACTGGAAAAGAATATAACCATGAACTTAAATAACCTCCTTGAGGAACCATTTGAATGAAACAACTCACATCCTTTCATTTAATTTAGGTAAGCCAGGCTCTAATTTACTAATAAGACGTTTAAAAACTCTTGCTTTAAAATTCCAGTATTCATTGATAGGATGGTCTATTTAAATAAAGGTTTTTCCTGAAAGCCTCAGGATTATGCCCAGCCAGACTACCTCTATGGACTGCTGCGATTGCAATTTCACTGATAATTGACCCAGACTGCAACAGGAGACCAGCACTTTTCCAGACCCTGGAAAGTATGAACACTTTAGCAAGGAATGAGGCATTTCAAAGCAGGAGCATCAAATGCAAGGAAAAGAACAGGAGTCTGGGAAGTTGAACCAACATCAGCATCCCCCCCATCTGTCAGAGAAGGACTGTGTTCAAGTTTCCGGTGCAGGAAAGTTTATATTGGTCGCTTCTGCAGTACCTCTAGTGTAAGACAACTCAAGCAGAGAACTTCAAATCATTCCAGGATAATCACTACAATGTTCTGTGAGGAATTACATGTAATAGAGAAATGGTAATAGATTTTCAGAGGAAGAACATGTTTCATCCACTGTGATGGAAAGAGGCATGTGCTCAAAGCCACAAAGTCAGAAAACACACTTTTACACACAAATTGAATGCACACACACACCCTCACACACACATAGACACAAACATATACAGAAACACCCACCTGGCAGCATGCAGAGGATCCAAAGCAGCAGAGTGCAGTAGTACTCCATGTGTGTGTGCGTGCAAATGTGTGTGTGTGTGTGTATGTGTGTGTGTGTGTGTGTGTGTGTGAGTGTATGTGTGCGTGTGTGCAAGGGCAGAATTTCCCGTCAGTGTGTTCCCCTTAAGGTCTAGGCCTGATTGACTCCGCCACTGCTGCAAACGCTCACTATGTCTGGGGGAAGGAGGAGGAGACTGTGGCTGAAGCAAAAGGAGGTGCGCTCTCTCAGTCAGCAGAGAGAACGTCCCTAACTTTGACTCTCTTCCTCTCTCTCTCACTCAGTCACTCGCCTCCTCACCCTCACTACTGCTCTACGATTTACGTCACACAAGAGGTCCCATTAGTCACGTCACTACAGGTTACATTGCTTACAGTTTTATGAGTTTTCCCTCACTTTCCTCAAAAGCCACAGAGCCACGAAAAATCTGTAAATGGGACAAACGGAACCCAAACCCACACAGTAAGAACATTAGAACAGTTCGAGTTAAGTTGCATGACAGACAATATCCCAGTATGAGTAACATAGCAATGGTATACCCTTCAGATTCATCACCATTAGTATGACGGATGCAGAGATTTGTGGTTTGCATAGCTGTATGTAAGCCATGCTGTCGCACCCCCCAGCTCAACCTTAACCGACCTGCACCACCGTCCAAACCAGCTATATAATTACACATTATGTAACAGCTGATACTGACAATCGGCCGACTATCATTCAGATATATGACCCACATTCTTTCCTTTCCTTACGAATGTGTTACACAACCACACTGAAGTGTAATTAAGACGGAATCGAAACACCCTGGCTTTAAAATCCAAAGTGTGCTTCCATACCTCACACTCGGTCTGTGTAAGTCATTACGTAGCGTGCCAGAACTGGCAAATCTATATCCTAGTATACCTCAGCACATTTGCTTCTCTTGCTGATACTGGCAAGCATACTCAATAAATCAGCCCTTATAGACCTAGCTTATATTCACTGCCCTGTAATCAGACCTGCCTCAACAATTTGCTGCTTTTGAGATTATACATTTACTGTATGTTTAGGTCACATCAGTGCACACTTGCTGAAGATCAGATACATTCACATTTTGACTGGGGTTCAAACTACAGGGCTGTCAAACAATTCAAATAATTATCCACTTTAGTACATATTAGTCATGTTAGTTAGTTTAGATCATTGGCAATGGGTCACTCGGATTTTTGTTATATCTCTACATGTGGGCCAAATAAGCTTCCAGATGTTTTATGTAAAGCTACTTATTGTTTATAATGTTTGCACAGCCATAAGGAGCGGTTCAGGATAAATTTCACTGTGCCTTGTACTTGTATGACTATGCATGTGATGAAAAAGAATCTTGGATCTTGAATCTTTTAATTACTTTCAGCAATTCAGAACCCAATTTTCACTTTGGGAATGCAAGGTTTAAATGAACTTGACCATGAAATCAATGTGATTATCTTATCACTGGGTGTCATGTGTGTAAACGTCTTTGTATAATAGTGTGATGATATTGCAAGCTGTGGGATCATTCTTGTTAATTTATTTCAGCATGTATAACTATTACCATTCAGTTCCTCACTCTCTTAAACACATATTGGGTTTAAAGTAGTTACTAGCTGAAAAAGCCCTTTTCTGATACTTGGTTATGTATCCCATTGGCTCTTAAATACTTAATTATGGGCCCTCTTGGCTTCATATTAGATGGCAGGTATGGATTACACCAGGTACACCAGGTTCCTGTCCACTTTAGCTCACTATTCCATTAACCTGCTCACCTGCTGTTCTAGATTAAGAAGTTCTGGTACTTTTTCTGGTCAGTTCCATTATCACTGCTGAGTTTTCATCCTAAAAGATGGAAGTGCTAATTTTGTGCTCTACTTGGACATAATTGTTGGCAAATGACCGTTGGAAGGCTTCTGAAAAGACTGACCACTGAGCATTGACTGTTATACAGTCATAAGTAATTGTAGACCCCTCGCTCATACATATTGGGGCTTGTTGCAGTGAAAGCTCTCAAGGGAGCCTGCAGGTTTCCCCTTTGCTACAGTTTTTGTTGGTTTGCTGCTTGTTGATTTATGTATATACCTTTTTCCATATGTTATAGCCTAGTCTGCCAAGGTTGCAGAATGTATCACGTTAAAAACTATGTCTGAACAAGAAGCCTATAGTAGTCTTTAAAACCAACCAAATAAATACATAAATAAATAAGCAAATAAGTGCAGACACACACATATGAATAAATAAATAAATAAAGGCACAGCAAGCTCTTCAGGTTCAGTTGTATTTAAACTCAAATTATTAAAACTTACACTGAAAAAATCTACTTTTTTTTATTATTAAAAATTTAAGCCTGGAGTCAAGATGGCATGTATAGAGTCAGTTCAGCCCAAACTCTCTTATGTGCCCATATCCTTATAAACACTTCATTTACACCCAGTTTTGCCCATTTATCATGTTTTTACTGCTTTAAACTGAGTGCTTTAGTATGAGTGCTTTAGTATGTGTGCTGCTCTGAGATGGACCATATGATTTGAGGGCCAATAACTCAATGAGTTTAAAGCAGTAAAAACATGACAAATGGACTCTGAATGAATTAAACACTCTGAATGAACAAAGCTTTCATTAAGCATGTTTAAAAAGCCATTGTTTTTACTCTCTCTCATCAAGCTGCTTCATCGCATCCATCTGTGTCTGTGGCGCCAGTATGAACCACCATTTTAGAGAAAATAGAAAAGCTATTTTTTAAACAACTGTCGCACCAGGAAAAAAAGTTTCCCTATTTATGCATTTATTTACTAACAAATGTTTGGGTTTTTTTTTTTACTTTTACCAGTTAAGCCATTGTCCAGCAGAACTATTTGGATCTGAAAGATAAGACAAATTTTTTTGGTCATTTTTTTCTTTGTAGCGGCTCTAAAATTACACTTGCCGCATGAAAACTTACAAACTACTTGGAGGGCTTGCCAGAAGAAAGCCTCTGCTATCAAAATGGCTTGGACTTCCCAAAACATGACTGGAGCTTGGAGTAAGACCAGGTTCTGTGTTTACAAAACAGATTGTTGTGGCAACAAACACCACAAGTGGACTTGGTGTGAAAAGAGTCAAGTTCATGCAGAAGAGAACCGCACCCCCGCTGTGAAGTATGGTGGAGGATCTGTGATCTGTGGGGCTACTTTTTTCTAAAGTAAGATAGTTACATATCATGAATGGGATTATTTAGTATCATCAGTTATCAGTATATTTAGGTCAAAACTTGCTTGTTCAGCTGGCTGAATCTTTCAGCAGTGATCCATAGTCTACCCCAAAAAATGACCAAGTAAGGGACGAATCAAGCTTTCATAAAAGTGATCCCAGTTCCAGAACAACTCTGTTCTAAATTTGGAGAGCTAGAAAGCAAAAAAGGGTAAGCAATACAAAGAAGGCATGTTTTATTCATCAACATCTTTGTCATCATGATCATTAGCTTCACAGATGACAACATGATACTAACAAATTTGGCAATAGACTTTAAATATAATAACACAAATGAAATAAAAAAAAGAATTAGATTCAAGTTTCTGCTGATATGTACAGTAAGCCCCCGTTATTCACAGGGGTTACGTTACACGAGCACCTGCACATAGTGAAAAACCACATTGTTGTGTTTCGGTCAAAAAAATCATTTAAAATGCCTATTTTTATAGTGTAAACCCTAAATATGCCCCCAGATGTGCTCCCGAAACACTTTAATTTCATTTTAAGCAGTTTAATACATTACCCTTAAGGAAAAGTACAGATAAGCCCGAGGTCACAAATGAGAGAGACAGAGAGAGACAGAGAGAGAGAGAGAGTAAGAAACTGTGAGAGAGAGTGAGAGAGACGATCTGTGCACTCCAGAACGAGAGAGCAAGAGAGAGAGATACAGAGAGAGAGAGAGAGAGAGAGAGAGAGAGAGAGAGAGACGCGCGCTCCGGAAAAGTCACGAACAAGAGAGAGAGAGACAGAGAGAGAGAGCATGCGAGATATAGATACAGAGAGAGAGAGAGGCGCACGCTCTGGAATAGTCACAAATGTGAGAGAGTCAGAGAAAGAGAGACGTGCACTCCGGAAAA
>JBBPDH010000037.1:15932395-15946364 GCA_037974565.1 Clupeocharax schoutedeni
GGCAATCGGCAGATCATGATCTTGGTGATCGGTAATCGGTGATCGGCCCCAAAAATGCTGATCGGAGCATCTCTAGTCACAACAGATAAAAGGGCTGCAACATTTATGAAAAGGAAGAGGCATTTCAGATGTCAAACATGGTGTCTGTAATTGGAATATAAAAATATTTTAATGGAAGGAGGTAAAGGATTGCAGATATTTTTAAACAGTTGGAACGTTAAACGTGGCTAAACAGAGGTACGTCAGGAAATGGGTGTTTACCCACTCATTCTGATGCAGATGCTAACAGAACTAACAAAACCACAGCTCGTCTGAACGGACCTGTTTGCGAAGTCCGTCTTTTTGAACATTTATCTCTTGATTGACACTCTTGTATTTGTAGCCAGAGCTGCACGCTAGTAATCACAGCAAGCAACTAAATAATAGCAAAGCAATATTGATTTTGGCACATATGGTACATATTTTTGGCTGGGTGTCAACTGCCTGATTGGATCAATTTAAATAAATCTGATGACTGAATGAGGGATAGACTAACACAGCTATTTCAATAATATACGTGAGAATATATCTGAATACAGTGCTTTGCAGGTTAAAGTTAAAAATAGTATATTAAATAAGAAAAGAAGAGGCTTCTGGAAAATTTCTGGCCAACCATGTGTGGCTCACTTTATCACTTACATTGTGAAATCCATCTAACTCAATGAAAAACCCAGATGTTAGCAAACGCATTAGGTTTGAAGGCAGCTTTAGGCTGAGAACTTGCTTGCACTTCGTAAGCACGGGACTTAATCTTGACTGGATGACCATTCTTGAATTTTTTAGTAAGAGTAGTTTGATGATACCATTATTGCTACATTGCTACACTTCTCTATGGCTTATATATTGTTTGGTAAGTGTTGGCTAGATATTATGTGACAGTTGTTGTATAGATTCTCTGACTGCAGTATCTTAGTTAAATAGCTTAGTTAAAGCTGTTTTTCAGGTAAGAAACAGTTGTGGACTTCTTAAGCACTGATGTATGTCGCTCTGGATAAGAGCGTCAGCTAAATGCCGTAAATGTAAACGTAAATGTACATCGTCATTTAGTGACTTAATATTGTATCTTAAAAGGCATTATTGGTGGTACTGTGAAGTTTAGTTAATTTCACGTCTCTATTTGGAGATGGTCCAGATTTTCTTTTTTCAAATCCGACTCAAAACTTGGCTGAAAATTTCGGAATGATTAAAGCTGTAGCATGAATGCATGTTTCTGTGTCAGTGAGAATGATGGTGTATTGCTGTACTCCTGCTAGCACACTGGGTGGTTTAGAGTGAGTAACTCTTGGACTCTTGTGGCGTGGGTCTGTTTAGTGTCGTCACTGAAGTATTAGCTTGCGTGAACCATGGCTTCATCATCAATGAATAATCACTCACACGCCCCCCAGCCAGGCGCCAGCTTTTGGCTTGGCAATCACTTGACTGTGCGTTGGCTTGTTTGGTTTCTTGAGTTGAGAGAGGCTGCCTTGTCCTCTTCAGCCACGGAGCTTAGAAATCTCAGCCTCTCTTCGCCTGTTTTATGTGTCAGAGATTCAGGCTGTTTATGCATCAGGAGATGCAGTGGCAAGTCCAGCCCTGGCTTTCAACTCCTTCCCTTTTCAAGTCTCTGAGCTGCAGAGCCTGTGAGCCCAGCTGGAACGACTCTAATATGGCGACACTCTTGCCGAAGCCTCCCCAGAGCCAGAGTCTGTCCTGAGGTATGCCGGCCTTTATGAGGTATCCTAGATAAGAGATCCTTTAAAAAGACTTCATTTGCATTAACTTCAGTGCACCGCATGAGCATTCATTAGTACTCCACGGATTTGAAGTTAGCTTCTCTGTGAAAAGGTCTCCTTTTTTAGCTTTCTGTGAGCTGCGCTTTCTTTGAATTTATTTTTTTAGTACTTTTTTGAGGTATGTATAGGCCAAACGCAAAAGAATCCAGAGAAAAGAACAAAAGGTTTGCCTTTGCTTTTTTGTGCTTTTTTTTTGCAGTGCAACAAAACACCCCGGTTCTCTGTTTGTCTGTGGTGTGACACATTTGCAACCACATTGGTTAATGTTTAAAGTTAGTAAAGATAAAAAAGGGAGAGATGGAGATGCGGCAGCGCACACGGTCTACTCTGCGAAATGAGGAGGAGGGCGGCGGATTGGGAGAAGATCGAGAGATATTGAGCAGTCATGAGCATTAGAAAGAGTCAACAGTGAAGGAGCTTCTGGAACCTCAAATCCACAGTGGACACTCACAGCTTATCTTCATGTAGACCCAGAAAGCCAAGGGGAGGGAGAGATGGGTAAAAGAAGAGATGAGGGAGAGAGCAAGGGAAAGAGCGGGTGCAGTGTCCAAATGTATGCAAAGCCTCCCGGAGAAGCATAGGAATTTTCCAGCCAAGCCCCATATCCATGAGAGCTGGTGACAAGCCTGCCGCATCTCCCCGACCGCAACACTTCAGCCTTTCAGGCCCTTTTTGTTCCCATAATCCACTGTGACGGGGTAGGCCACTTTTTCCAGGGTCGAAGGGGCTGAGCAAGAGGAGGGGCAGACGCATCGTGGAGGCCACTTTTTAGAACCATTAAATGTTCAGGGGGCCTAGCGACATCCATACCGGATAACACAAAGGGGCCTTTCACCCGTTCTTGCTTTAGCAGTGTTGTCATGCTCGTCCCTCAGCATTATTGATGGCTGCTTTTGGGATAATGATGAAGAAATTGAAGCTGTGAGCTACAGTTGCCCTCGTGCGCTATGTCATGCTGTCTAGGAGCGTTCCTACCAGCATCATTTTCCTATTCTACTCCTCTGAATGGAAAAGCAGGCCTTCCAGACTGCTCCGTATGGTAAGATGTGCCCAAATCAGATGGCGTCTCCATTAAGATGTTCTTTTTGCTGGACCATTCTTGCAGGCACCATATCTTAGCAGAGTGTTATAAATCAAGGATGAGACAGATTCCATTTCCCTTTCAAGTGCACATCTATTATTAAAGCAGCCATATTTTATGCAGAATGGAAATTAGCTGAGAAAGAGACTCTTTCTTCTCGATGTTGCCACGTCAAGTAAGTACATGTGCCACTCGTCCTTTGACATCCACATTAATTTTTGCCATTTTCCTCTTCTTTCCCACTGCATTAATGTTATACTTTTCATGAAAAAAGGTAATCTATATATATTTTTTCTCCCAGTCTTGATCTTTGCGGTGGTCCTTGCACATTAGTATAGATTCAACAAAACAGATACTTCTTCGATTGTCTGTCCAGGTTTTCTCTCTGCCTCATGGCTAATCAGCTTTTACAGCAACATGGAGGCCCCTCCTATCTCCCTTTCTCTCAGCCTGTCTACCTGTCTATCTTCTCTTCAGCTGCGGAAACAGTTCTCAGTATCGTTGTCTAGGCTGTAGTTGAAACAGCACCATGAATCTTTAATGTCCATGTCCTCCGGAGTACAGAAACGGGATGATGGAGCGAGAGGTGATTTGATGTGAATGTATTTATTTCCTCAAAAATCACCACAGAAATGCTGAGGATCCTTAGCTAGAGTCCAGTGATAAATTGTATCTTGATGGTATTTGTATTTTGGGATTATTGTGCGTCTTCTGAGCTGATAGAGCTGTGTGCGCGTGCGCGTGTGTGCGCGTGTGCGTGCTGATATGTCCAGACTGGTAATTCTCACTCTCCCACTTCATTTGTATCCAAGAGTGGTTGAAGTGTGAGAGCATATGGATGGAGCATGATTTCGTAGCAGTATGTTTTGGAGACAGTCCAGATGGCCCAGCAGGGAGCTTTAGTGAGATGTTCCTCTGCAGTCGGGAACTCCCTGGTCAGAACGGCTCAGTCAGCATTGCTGTGTTTTGCAGAGAGAGAACATGTTTCTCTTGTCTTTGTATCACTTGTTCCGCTGCTTTTTATACACCTTTTAAACTCTTAGGTATGTTTGTTTTCCCTCTAGCTGTTACTTAACTTAGTCATTTTTCTAGTAGTTAGTGGACGTTATAAAATTGATGCTTACCAATCTACAGTCAGATTGAGCCATGATTGAAGCTTGAAAAGAAAAGTTATGCATGGAATAAAACCATTATGTTGCTTAGATACCAAAGCCTACCATTAAGAAACGATACTGCTTGGCAGAACGATCTTTTATTTTATTGAATAGAATGTTTTAATGCTGTATTATATGAAGTATTTTAATCATTGTTGTATTATATTTGCATTGTTTTATTACGTTGTATTTTAAGTCATAATTAGGCAGGTTTCACTGCTCTGTGTGGCTCTTACACATGTACAGTCACTAACACATTCCTATTGCTATAAAAGTAGCTCATCTTTTGCTAGATTGTACTAGGCTAAATAGGCGTAGGAATATTTAAATGTAGAAGCAATAGATATTGCAACCAGTGCATTATTGTGGAACAAATGAGGGACGGAAATCCGCTTTCGCTTCCAATAAGAATGAAGAATTTCCCTTCTAAAAAGTTTTTTGGACGTATATTAAGAACTTGATCCAGAACTTTGCTGTATTGACAATTTGAGCTCAGCTCCAGCCCTCAGCTTCTTCTTTTTTCTGTCTATTGTTATTCTGTGGTAAATGGCCACAGTCTGGGTGCTTGTTAGTGGTCCCACACCACTCTTTTTCTGGGCTTGATTTCTGCAGCATGTAAGACCCTGTTAGTGTGGCCACATGCGAGTGTGCCATTACAGCAAGGTTTAAGCTCCCCATGTCCATACAGATGCACATACCAGAGGGAGAGGGATCTAGTTATCCTCAGGGAACTGCCACGTTAGCATACAGAGTGTATTTTCTCTCTCTTTCTAGCTCTCTCTATATGTGTTCATGCTTGCCTACACTGTATCATTCTCTTGTTACGATGGTCATTGTGAGGCCTCCCTGACAGTCGTGCTGGCTGGCAGTGTTTTTTTGCGCATGATGGCAAGTCTGTCGGAATGGAGTGGAAAGTGCTTTGGCTTGAGGACAAACTGTTTTTGAAGAATTGCTCACTTTGAGTCGGATCACAGGGCTGCCATGACAGATAAGGTGAGTGCCTATAATGCAGGTTTCTTGCATCAGCTTTTTTAAGCATGTGTTTTTTCTTTTTATTATTTATTTGATATTTTATAGTTGCAGTCTTGCTCCTCATTGCAGAGCAGACCAAAGACTGCTTCTCCCTTGCCTTGTCAAACAGCACATTACACACCACTTACACACTTCTGAGCAGTGGCCAGACTTCATCTAGTGTGCGTTAGGGGCCCTGTCTCGCTGCTGTAGCCGGGGGACTTGCCATGTTCCTCTGCGACGGTGAAATGAACTTTGCTAAAGCCTTTGCGATCTACTGAAGACCACTGGGCCGACTGAAAAGCCTGTTTAATGTTACGCTTATTGAGTGTGCTGCCCCCCACCCAATCCCCTCCATCCCACCTAGAGCTCCAGAGCTTATCCGAGTGCAACCTGAAGGAATTCCTAAGTTACCTGGCTGTTATTGGTGTCATGCTTTAATATGGCCGGTAAGAGGTAGGGCTGAACGTTTTGGGGAGAGTGTCTAATTGCTATTTTTATTTCCAGTGTTGCGACTGCAGTTTGAATTTCCTACACATTATGCCTCAAACTAGTATTGCAATCTACAGGGTATCAACCATACTGTGACTACCACTACTACTACATTCATAGCTAAATTAACAAACTAATCTTTTGATAATTCAGTAGGAATTGAAATTCCCTTACATTAAATATAATTCTAAATTGAGAAGCAACTGTTCACAGAAACACGTATGAACACGATTGCACCTACATCGTCATACAGCCAATCCAGTCAGGTGCACAGCACACTAGTAGGAAAGGAGTTTTATCTGATTCAGAAGAGTGTGACATTATTAACAATCCTGGATATATTTAAATAATCTATAAGTATTAAACCACTTTTCTGAAAGAGTTAAACTGGTTGTGTAAGCCAGTAATGGAGGCTAATTGCTCTACACCACAGCACGACCGGTCACTCGACATGTCTCCCTCAGATTTGAGTTTTTATTCATTACAATTCAGATAGCTGTTGCAAGTGAGTCAGAATCTGTTGCTGTTTCGAGGTTGGTCTCTTAACCAGCATTGCCAGGAGGCTAATTCCTCAGCTAAAGCTCTGCCTCAGCACATCCCAGAGCAGGTCAAACTCTATCTTTCCTCAGGCAAGCACCAGCCACTTGGCTTTATGCTCTCAGATGAGTTTTAATTCACTGAACATTTGTATAGTCTGGCAAAAATCATAACCATGCCTATTTTTTTGACTTTGGGAATTGGTGCTAATTTAATAGATTTTAACTCTGGTTTAAGCCTCCATGATGCAGCTTGACTATAAATCCATTGTAAATAATTTTTCTGTAAACACATTATTTGCAACTTCACGACAATTATACAGGCATACAGTCTAGTTGGTGATATGATGGTTTCATGTAAATCTTGTCCAAACGGAATGTCTGGTTGCTATCAGTGCTTATGTCTTTGAGGGATGGATGGGTAGGTGGTTGCATCATACCGACTTTTCTTGATCGATGACTATGCTGTGGTGGAAATCATCTGTGTTTCGCTCCTTTATTGGTAAAACAATTTGTGATTTGAGTTTTAGATTATTAAAGAAATTGGTCATAATGCACAGCATTTCTTGTTGTTCCTTGCCAGACTCCTTGAAGTCAGTCCAAACAACTGAATTGTTTTTATCTTCACCACTGATTAAAGGCTCCCTCTCCATCATCTTGGGTTGACAATCTATATTAAGCACAATATTTTCACAATACAGACAATAACATATGATGATTACATTGTCTTCTTTCTCTCAGCCTTTTAGTGCTGAGACTTTCTCCTGAGACTTCTCAGGCTTTTCGCTCAGTCATGGTCTTCACAGAGCTCAGTTGAGCTCTTGCTGGAATATGTGGGCTGTGCAGAGAAGTGTGATGATCTGTACTTTTGCACTTTTTTCATTAGATGGGAGCTTGTCTTGCTTTTTTGGGATCCTGTTCCTCACACTTACTAGTGCCTACAACTATTGGAAATTAAAGGGGTCACCCTTGTCTTTATACTGTGAGTTAAATGTGACCCAATTCCGATTTTTTTGTTCATATGTGACACAGATTGGATCTGTTCCATGACAGTGTAAACAGGAAAAAAATGCATGCATTCGGATATTATGAGGTCGGTTTCAGGCCTCATTCATATGTGGGAATAAATCCGATATAAATCAGATATGTGCGAATGTCATGTAAACAGGCAGATTGGATTTTCCCAGGCATTGCGTTCTGTACGTCATTAACTGCGACAATTTAGTACTTCATCGCGGTTTAATAACGTCGTGTGGGAAGTACGTGTGGAAGCGTGCAAACATCAAACAACAGCAAGCACAAGAAACATGTGGACAAATGTTGACACAGCAAATCGAAAGTTGGCTTGCTCATTCAAAAATTTCGGTCCCACTGCTCTTTGCTAAAGCCCGCCATAATATTCTCGCACCAATCCTGAGATCTGTCACGCACCCAGACGTTCCTCTGAATGGTCGAGGCCATAATAACTGAAGCATTTCGCAGAGCTAGCATTAAGCATATTTCACGTTTGTCCATTTTGGCTACTGTATGGTGTAACAACCCCTCTTTGCTACAGCAAGTGTATACAAGCGAATTGGATATGAGTCACAGTTTAAAAAAAAAAAAAAAAAAATCGGATATAAGCAACAAATCAGATTTGAGCATCAAGACCTGCAGTGTAAACAAGGCCTTTGTGTCCTACATGCCCTTGATCGAGACCTCCAAGACTATTTACTTGTTGATCTTCTCCACCTCATCCTTGGAAATTATGACAATGATAAATATTCACAACACGCTCTTGTTGTGGAAATGGTTCCTGTTGTTTATGCTCCAAGCTGTTCATATTTGTTGAGTGAGGCTGTTTGTGGCTTGGCATTTTTGGACTGATCACAATGTGGTTAAATCAGTGTCATGGGACAACAGTACACTGGTGGATCTCCCTTCCCAATGTGAAAGTAATGGCCATGGACACTAGCCATGGACACATCACCACCATTACTGGGCAACTGGGCCCCTAAATATAGTGCATTTTAGATCAAAGATGTTAAACACAACAGCTCTGTACCACACCAATCATAAACAGTAAAAGGGACACACAGTCATTCCACCCATAACTTTATGTTTACTGTGAACTGTTTTGGTAGATACATGCACAAAATACTCCCACGTCATTTGTCACTCGCATTCTGGCTTGTTGCTGTGCTCATTAGCCTCATTTATATTGTTTTTATTTTCCAGTGGTGTAGAGTGTACAATAACTAAGTGAGCCTCATACCAAAATTTCACATTAATTTCAGTGAAATATTAAACGTATATTAAACAGCTTTGCATTGTGATAATTTGCCATTGTGATCACTCAACCACCAGGTACAAACACACACATTCACATGTGCGTTCTGTAACGCCTGTAGTTTTTCTTTTCTTTAGTTTTTATTTCTGTCGGTGTGTCTTTCAACTTATTTATTAATTTTAATAGCTGCTTATTTATACTAACCTCTGGACAGCTACATGCATGTTACAAGGCTTAATATCTGATTTAGTAAAAAAAAAAACCTAATTTTTCCTTTTACAAAGTTGGTGTGTTAATCATAATAAAAAAATGATTGACTCTTTAAAATCAAAAATCATTCAGTCATAGGAGTATCTGCAATACAATATGTAAGCTGGACTATAAAGTGGCCCCTTATAGTCATGCGTCTTTCTCTGCATTTGAGCCATTCACCAAGTGAAGCAGTGGGCAGCCACCAACAAGGGGTGCAGTGTGTGGGGATTGGTACCTTGCTTAATGGTACCTGAGTGGTGCCACTAGCAGTTCTGAGATTCAAATCCACAACCGTCTGAGCGCAGTGGCCACCAGGATGATGATACGTGCATTTGGCATTCTGAAGACTGAAGAAAATATTGACAGAAACAAAGGTTTTATGTAGCTGTAATGTTACTTGATAGTCAGTCCATCTAACCTGTAGTCCACATTTTTTTTCTGGAACAGGTACATGTTTGTGCAAATACAGTTGCTATTATATAACTCTCTTTCACATTGTCTCTTCTGTATGCCTCAAATTGTAAATCACTGTTTTTGTGTCTGGCAGGATATTATAAACTTCCTAATACTTGATTTTGCCTAAGTGCTTTGACATTAAGCACATTTGATTTTATTTTTCAAACTAGCATGCACTTTGCAACATGATTTAAGGCTTTTTTTTTTTTAAATTTAACAACCTCTCATGTTCAAGGGAAGATTATATGGTAGAGATTAATTATAGTGTAAACAGTTTCAGACAGGGCTTGCATATTGCAGTTGATGGATTGTCAGCACATTAACGACCTGACTGCCGGTGAGCATATAAATGAATCAGTTACACACAATTACAAATATGTATTTGTTTCTTCACGGAGGTTTATGGTTTATATAATAATAAGAAAGTCAATATGCCTTGATATAAATACATTCCTTGAGGACAGGTTTGGGTTTTTCACAGGCAGTTAATTGAATTAACTTGTAAATATTTTAAGATTTGATTTATTTTTATTTATTTATTTGTTATGTTGATATAAAGAAAGCACTGGGCATCGTTTTACACTTTGACTAAAGCTGGTTCGGTTGGCTGCTCTAAAAAGAGCAAAGTAGTCTACATACAGGGGGTCCTCGAGTTATGAGGGTCTCGACATACATAGTTGTCAAAGTCAAGTCAAAGTGAACTTTAAGGTCAAAGTGAATACAAGTATACAGGGAAACAAAATGGCAGTATATCTGCAGAAATCTGCAGTATATATACAAATACTTACAAGAAATAAGATTTAGAAATAAAAAAAAATAGAAATAATACAGACAGAAAAGACAAAACATGGTGCAACACAAACAGTGCAATCAGACAGTATATAGTAATCTGTGAGTCTATGGTATGTGCAAATGGGTAAACTATATTAATATACTATACATATACAGTAAAGGCAGGGATCATCATTTGGATCTGAAATGTTTTGAGTTAACAGCACTCACATGAGTGTACAAGTGCAGTATATTTGTGTCTTTTTCTTTTTCTGTGGCTTAGTTCTGTTTTTGTATTCTACATTTTACAGCTGAGTTAGGATAGGCCATTGACTTGCACCAAAATTCAACTCACTGTCCTAGCAAGGGATCTCCATCTCCTTGTATACTAAACACAGTGCTGTGTACACTGTACACATATACTGATACACTGTAGACATATACTAATCGTCCATAACGTTAAACTACTGGTCTAATATTGTGTGGGTTCTCCTTATGCCACCAGAACGGCTCGGACATGTTGAGGCACGAGTTCCTCAAGGTTTTAAGATTCTTTAAGTCTGTACGTTAGTGCCTCCTGCATCACACTCATACCGTAGTTAAAGTGGCAATACTGTATCTGGTTGTATTTGTATAGAAATTGCACCCTTCCATATTTAATGTTACATGTCCATATTATTAAAATTGCACCTTTTATATATTATTTGTATTTAATGTTACATGTGTGCACTGGGGTCTGAGAGTAACGTAATTTCAATTCTCTGTATGTCTGGTACGTATGGCAGATTTGACAATAAAGTTGACTTTGACTTTGACTTTGATTTTGAATACTAAGTGTCTGGTACTATATTGTTAAACCACACTTTTTCTCCACCATATTTGGTACACAGATGCATATTAGACCAAAATGTCATTTCAAAAAACTATTGTCTTATGCATCAGGCAGTGTGAAGTAGCTGTGTGTCTTTTTACCGTCACTGTGAACGATTCCGTAAGTTTCTCTAAACATTGTCACCATGTTGATCATTTAATTATGGGGGAAATTATGTGGAGTGGGTGAAATTCCTATTGTACGAATAATTAGACAATATTTGTCTAATTTTGGTTTATTTAGTTATGTTCCACTTTGAATCCTCTGCCAGTTTGTAAGCATTATCTGTGGGTAACTTGATTATTAATATACTGGCCCTGACTGCCCTGCAGCTGTCTAAGCCCCGCATTATAGAGTCTCTTTCATTCTCGAGTAAGATATAAATGAAAGCACAACTGCTATTGCTTTACAGACTTAATTCCTGCAGTGTGTAATAACTACCCTTTCTTTCTTTGCAGGTTGGAGCGAGATTCCTTGGAGCACCTGTCCAGATGGACTAGCGTAGATGTCTAAACCAAAGGCGGCGGAGATGAGGGCTGATACGCGCGTTCTCTTGTGAATGGAGCAGGGTAAGGATAATGAAGCATGCTCTGCAAGCTGTGAGTTCTCCAATCTGTACTTATCTAATCCACAGAGAAAAGTAGTTTGTGCAAATAGCCTCAGGCCTAGCCCTGGAACTTCCTAATCTTTATAGATTGTGCTTAATTCTCTAAAGAAAGAAAGTGGAAAAACAAGACGAGGGGGAAAAACCCCCCCTGCTAATTAGTATAGATCTGTGCTTTGTCAGGTTATAAAAATCACAGTGGCTGTGGAATGGTGTAGCCCCATCTGATTAAAGTATAATCCTTATACTCCCTGCAGGTCCAACATGTCATCTGTGAGAAACTATTATGAATCACCTCTCCCTGCCGGAGCTTTATCCTCAGGGCTCGGCCTCGAGTGGCGAAAAAATGTTCAGATAGTGGAAACGATCTCCTAGACTAACCTCAAGTGAAGCTTGATTTCTCTCTCAGGTCTTCACACAGGCAGAAGTGAACTCGCGGGTTCTGCTCAAACTGTTTGTAAATGGGGTACGCCGACTGTAATGGCTCCATCGGACAGTTTGTTTTTCTCTTGTCTCTCGTCTTCAGTTGATGAGAAATGTGTTTAATCCCTCCCAGGCCGTAATATCGTAAGCTTTTTGGTAATAACAGCTCTAATCCCCTGACTGCTGATGAATTGGATGAGGGGCATTAGCTTCAAAGCAATTTTCTCTGTCCGCCCCCTGCTTGAGGAGATATTAAAAACTGTTTCATTGTGCATTACTAATTTAAATTGACTTTTTTTTGTTTGGCCTGTAAAAAATGTGTTTTAGGAATTGGGAGTATTTTACTTATTACTTTTTTTTTGCTTGACGATGCTGGTTTAATTAAAAGATAACGGCTTACTCTGTAAATGTCATTGTATAGTGGTGGGATGCCACAGAGAGACAGTCACGCTGTTATTCCAGAACAGTAAAGTGGGAACAGGGGAGAGCGGCGCAATATAGGCAAAATACTTGTGTTGCAATACTGTTACATATTGAACAACTATGCCTTTTAATACACTAAAGGTCTCATATCAGTTTTCTGGAATTAAAGGGAGTGTATAATCATAGGTTTTCTGTTTTGAACACTATAATCTTTGTGATGCCACAAAACCAACACATTTAAATGTATGTCCTTATTGATTTTACAGCTGTTTAGCCCCACCCATTCATTCTGAAATTCTTAGGAGTGTTTCAGCTCTGTGCTGCCTTTAAGTGAGTGCAGACAATCAGAAAAGAGATCATTTGCATTTTATTCCTAAAGACACCGTATCAAAAACAAGGGGTAAACACAGATTAAACTACAGCCATTTAAGAATATATTTATTCTTATACAGCCCTGGAAGAAAAAGAGACCACTGCAAAAATGTTCAGTTTCTCAAGTTTTATCTTTTATCGGTGCAAGTACTGAAATGAACAGCTGTGTCTTAGTTTTTAAGAACTGCAGACAATATTTCCCCTAATTTCAAAATTTAAGTTCTTTAAAGCATAATTTTAATGTAAATGACTAATAGAAATTATGCTGTGTTTACAGAACTTAAATAATTCCAACAAAACAAATCTTTTGTTTACTCTTCAACAAAATGGCAATTATTACCTTTGTTGTGCCACTAGTAGTGTTTTACCATCCAACTGGTCTCAGTGTGAAGAGGAGAGTGTTGATTACAGCACTGTTTTTATACTTTTCCTCATTAAACAAGATGTGATTCAGCTGATCACTAAGTCCCTCATAAAGCAGAACGAGGCGCTTGTGTAGGAATTTAACAGGCACTGGCATGGAATGGTTGTCACTCATAGAAATACTGATTTATGTTTTGTTTGCAGACACAAATGTCTGTAACTGGCCAAAACAAACTAGCTTTTGTTGAATTATATGAATATCTTGCTTCATCAGGACACCCAGCACCTCAGCTGGAGCTGTTATTGGTCACCCTGTCAAAAACACGGTGATTAGGCTCATTTGCGTGTCACAGCTCTGTGTGTTATCAATACTGCAGAGAACAGTATAATAATTAACAGCCCTAGAGCTGAAAATAACTGGCTTTACACTTTCACAGGAGTCCAATACTTACTCCAAACAAAAACCCAGTATTCCTACACTTTGTCACCCTTAACGACATTATTTGAAGCGTTTCTCTCCTCTGTCTGACGGACCAAATACACTTCCATTATAATCAGCATTTTAATTCCAAACAACTACATGTCTGTCACATTTTTTTTTGCACCAAGTCTATTTTTATTCACTTAGTTGAGTAAGTGAAGCGAAAACTTGAGAGATCCAGTCTAGGGCTGCACAATTTTGAGAAATAACCTAATTGCGTTTTTTCTGATAAATATTGCGATTGCGATGCGATTTTCAATTTTTGCGTTCGATGCTTTTAAGTGCATAAAACCTAAAATTATGAATTAAATATATTGTTAATTTTATGACATAGAGCAGCGTTTCTCAAACTTATGGGGACCAGTCATGTCAGGCTTTGGGCCTGCAGGGCCCTGCACATATGACCCCCTCCCAAACCCACGACCACTGCCACTCCGCGGATGCGTATCTGGATGGATGGATGGATGGATGGATGGATGGATGGATGGGTGGATGGGTAGATAGATTATTTATTACACATTTAGAACACTATTAAACAAGACCTAACAGGAGTGCTTTGGCTAAATTTGAGATTATTGCCAAATAAAAATATTATTGTC
>JBBPDH010000037.1:15964393-15978946 GCA_037974565.1 Clupeocharax schoutedeni
GCAGTAAAGCGTTTTTTTCCCCAAAAAGTCCTGAGCACTTTTTTAGTTTATCTACCGGCACCAGCTCCAATTTTACTTGTTGTACTTGTTGTTATGGAAACGACAGGTCTCGGTACTCGCTTGTGATTGGTCAGCTGTCAAAAAGGCCATGACGTAATGCGTTCTTTTCAGAAAAGATGAACTTTTTTCAACTTGAAAATACGCTCTGAGCTGCAGAAAAAGGCGGTGGCGTTTAAAAAAAAAAAAAAAAGGACTCGGGACTTTTTGAAAAAATAACCCGTAGGGTTATGATGTAAAACAGCCGCTGGCAGTTTTGAAAAAAAAGTTTTGTTCCCCCCCGATTAATCGAAAAAATAATCGACCAACTAATCGATAGCCAAAATAATCGTTAGTTGCAGCCCTAATAAGAATAATATTTTTCCAACATACGCCTACCAACACAAGAGTGGTCGTGACCTTTCTAGAATTCTGTGATCACCCACTTTAGTTGTCTTTCTTGGTCACCCAGGCCGTTTGTTGTTTCTGAGCTCACCAATGCATTGTGTTTAAGTTTTGGCTACATCTCTGATAGGTTTATTTCATTTTTACAGGCTAATAATTACCTCCCTCACTTGTAATGACACCTCTTTGGACCTCACTTTGACTTTCAGTGAACAGCTACAAATTGCAAATAAAGTGCAAATCTACTTAATTTGACATGCAATAAGAAATGAATGGGCCACATCTGGCCAATTACATTTAAACATCTGAAATGGATAACTCTGAAAAATGCAGTTTCTGAAGGCTTAATTGAATATGTCTGTTAAACCCTTTAAATGAAATATGAAAGACTACTGTCACATCTTAATTGCTTAATTTCAAATTGATTGTGTTGGTACACAGAGAGAAAAATTGCATAAATGTCCAAATACTTTTGGAACTGTAGCTGTATCTGGCAAGGTGAGGGGGAATCTGTTGTATGAGTTTGCTGGCTGCCAGTAGAATTAAATGCATAGTTCCAACAGTAGGGTAAAGTTTGGTGGTGGAGGAATAATGGGCTGGGCATGTTTTTAAGGATTTGGGTTTGTACTCAAATTTTACACAATACTTTGTTAGCCTAACAGTTTGGGCAAAGGCCAGGGTGGAGGTAGCTCAGTGGGTAGGATACTTGCCTCCAGACCAAGAGGTCACAGGTTCGAATCCTACCTTCAGCACCACCACTGGGTCCCTGAGCAAGACCCTTAACCCCAAGTTGCTCCAGGGAGACCCCTGTAGTTAGAGAATGGAAGTCGCTTTGGATAAAAGCGTCTGATAAATGCTGTAAATTTAAATGTAAATGTAAATGCCTATGAGTCGGGCCTTCTTGTCTAACATCAGTGCCTGACCTCCCAAGTGCTCTTTTGAATGAATGGACATGAATTCACATAGACAAACTCTTGTGGAAAGCCTTCCCAAAAGATTAGAGGCTATTGTAGCAGCAATGGTCAGGTGTCCAAAAACATTTGACTAGGTAGTGTATTATTGATCAAATTGTTAACTAATCTAAGTGGATTTGAAAATGTCAATTGAATTGCTAGATTTTATTCTATTCTTTTTTCTTTAGTTCACTAATATGCGCAGGGGCACGATTTGGTCTTTCTGCCTAATTGTCCACGGAACATCTAATATCAAAAATGTGTTATAATCTTCTTAGAATGCATTCTACTGCAGAAGGATTTCTTGGTATCTCTGACAAAATCAGTATCTCTTAAAACACACACACACACACAAACAAACAGCAATTAGAACCTATGCTTTTCTCTTGAATGTCCCATCCCTTAGCCTCTCCTATTGGCCAGTGATATGTATTTTGTTGTTAATAATACAGTGCGGCTTTTTAGCACTGAGCTAATCAATAGCCATTAGAATTAGCTACGCTATTGTGCTGTCCATCTGTAATTGGTGTCATCACCTAGAGCATTGATTTGAGCAGGGCTGGCTGGGACACACTGGATCCTTCACTCTAGAATGAGTCTCTTGTTCACTATCTCTCTCTCTCTCTCTCTCTGTCCTTCTGTCTCTTGTTCTCGCTCTCTCTCTTGCTCTCTCTCTCTTTCCGACTCTCCCACTCCCTACCTTCGTTCCTCTCACACTCTTTCCCGGTTCTCTCTCTTCCTGTTTTCTTTTCTTTTCTTTTCTTTTTTTTATGTCATCCTCTCGGTCAATCTTCCTCTCACTGCATCTCTGTCTGTATTCTCCACTGATCCTTTATCGACTGGGGGTAATCAGTCGAGTGCTTCACAGATCCACTTACTCTCTGCATTGCCCTAAGTAATGGATTTATGAGTGCATTAAACAGTGGCACAAAGTATGCATAAGCCAGACTGTCCTCTACAACGTTCCTAAAATTATTCCTGTTCTCTTTCCCTGTCAGTTTTCTTTCAAGCTCTTGTGATCTGTCTTTTATGTTGTTTTATCTTCCTCCAATCTATCCAGGAAAATCTCTGAAGCATTTTTCCCTTTTGGGTCTGCCTTACAAGTAACCAGAAAGAGAAGCAGACAAGAAGTGTTGCTAAAGTATAAATTGGGCTTAAAAGTGAGAGCTGAATTTTTGACGAGGCATCAAGTATGCCTTTCAGAAGCCAAGATAGAGGGAGAGATGACACAGGCTGAATGAGGCTTGCCCAAGAAGAATCTTGTTCATGTGACCTGCAGCACAGTGTTTTAGAGAAATGATTAGCCACCACTGGTGCTTTCTTCCTCTTTGATGCAAGGATTTTTGCCAAATATGTATTCTCTCCTAGCTCTTCATCTTCATCTAATTAACCACTGGGAGTAAAGACACATGTAAACCATCAGGACCTAATTCCTGTACAGTTAGTTAATGAACAAGTCTTGTGTTTGTGCCTTGTTAAAGAAGCAAGTGAAAAAATATTATGTATGTTTTAACAACACACTTCTGACTTTTAACAGAGACCTCAGAGGGCATCTCTCTTCCCCTTGGCAACACGAAGGACTTCATCATCTCCTTTGACTTAAAATTTGCCACCAACGGCAGTGTGTCCATCATCCTGGAAACAACAGAGAAAGGGCCTCCATTTGTGATCCACTACGTCACCTCCACGCAGCTTATTGCCTTCAAGGACCGGGACATTACCTACGGGATTGGCCCTCGAAGTGCATGGACAACAGTCACTCGTGACCTTCTCACGGACCTCCGCAAGGGCATCGGCCTTTCCAACACTAAAGCGGTCAAAGCCACCAAGACTATGCCACGACGGGTGGTCAAGCTTGTGCTCCACGGTCGTGGAGCCATCGACAACATCACCATCTCCACCACTTCGCACATGGCCGCCTTTTTTGCAGCTAGTGATTGGCTGGTGCGCAACCAGGACGAGCGGGGTGGGTGGCCAATCATGGTGACCCGCAAGCTGGGCGAGGGCTTCCGGCCCCTTGAGCCAGGCTGGTATTCTGCAATGGCGCAGGGTCAGGCAATGTCCACTCTGGTGCGGGCTTATTTGCTAACTAAGGATGAAACATACTTGAAATCAGCCCTAAAGGCCACTGGCCCATACAAGTTGCCCTCAGAACAGCATGGGGTAAAAGCGGTGTTCATGAATAAGTATGATTGGTATGAGGAGTATCCCACCACGCCTAGCTCATTCGTCCTTAACGGGTTCATCTACTCACTAATCGGCTTGTACGACCTGGCCCAGACTGTGGGTGACCGGGACGGGCGAGAGGCAGCCCAGCTGTATAGCAAAGGCATGGAGTCCCTCAAGGCCATGGTGCCCCTGTATGACACGGGCTCGGGGACCATATATGACTTACGCCACTTCATGCTGGGTACCGCGCCCAACTTGGCGCGTTGGGACTACCACACCACACACATCAACCAGCTGCAGCTGCTGGCCTCCGTAGACAACTCGCCTATATTCAGGGACTTTGTCAAGCGCTGGAAGAGCTACCTGAAAGGAGGCCGGGCCAAGCACAACTAGAGCCAGGGCAGGCAACGGTTGAAAAAGGAGCCCCCCAGAGACTCAGTACTTAGCTTATGCAGTTGGCACCAGGGGTAAAGTTCTCAGCAGGCTAGCAACAACCTGCTGTAGTTTGACCTCCTGAGTTTTTTGTATTTGCAGTCATTTGTGTGCTAGAGGTTCTAATTAAGTACAAAACAGTGACTGCCTGTGGGGTATGTGTTGGAATGAAGTGGGGTTTTCTTTTTTTGTTGTTGCTTTTAACCCCAGGTTTGATGAGAGAGAGAGAGAGACCCGCCCAGTGAGATTAGTTGTGTTTGAACACACTTCAGTCAGGATTAGGGGTAACACTGTTGCAACTTTCTTCCAATTGTTTCTTTCCTCTTGTGACAGCTTAATAATCAAATAGGTTACATCAAAATACCTCTGGAAATTGAGTGAGTCCTCCAGTGTCCTCCTTAAAGTGGTCAATTACTTGAATGAATTTGAATGAATTAAGGTAAATTCTGTGATTAACTGTTAAGCGTACAGGTTTGTGTTAAGCCTGCATGGCCAACAAGACTACAAAAGCACACTAGAAACAATGTTAACCCTTCCTGGTGTATAGAAATATCATGCCTACACAGAATTCTCATTTCTTGGCCTTTTAGTAGAGGAGGATTTGAAATATTACAAAGAAAAGTGGAATCGATAAAATGAATCCATGATTGTTAATGATGTTTGTAAGATGCATTTGAAAATCAGACAGTGGTTACATATTAACACCAGAACAGTTTGCAACTGCAGTAGCACCCTGTGAGTCAGTGAATTTTACATGGGTCCACTTTTTCAAAATAGCAGTGCAGGTTACTCCAGAGTGTGCATCTCTTATGGGGAAAATCTTAGTAGCATGACTGACCATTTGCTGTTGTTTACCAACATCACAAACCGGACGCCTTCACCACAGTAGGAGCGGACTGACAGAGGTGACTCACAAAACAGTCTTTCCCTCAGTGCTAGAGTAGAGTCATTTCAAGCAGATTGGAATATTGAGTTTCTTTCTTTTCAGTGACTTTTAACCTCATTTGGATTTTGTGTGTCGGGAAAAAAAAACTGGTCGTGCACTTTACTCGCATAGCATGTGTGGTGAGACGGCGTTTACAAACAGTGGTTCACTCTGTTTTTTTTTCTCTCTCTCTTTTTCCACTTTACGCAGCCTTCTTGAAATGACAGGATTTAATTGCCCGTGTGTAAAGGAATTTTATTGACTAATGATTGCAGTGTTGTAGCATGAGCCATGTTTTTTTCATTTGTAAGTTAAACCATTTGAATGTCTGCACGTCATGAACTGAGTTAATGTTCTCAGAAGGGCATTTTTAAAACATTCGTAAGGAACTGAACCTGAAGGATATGGTGCATACTGTAACACTACAGACCACCTTGATAGCGTTCCGAGCGAACTATTACTGATCATGCTGATCATTTTGCTAACATATTTGTGAAATGGCCTACAGTATTTCCCTTATCTCAAGAGAAATGTTATTTCATCCCATAACCTGTCAAAACTATTACTTTTAATGCACATCCCTAATATCCCATGAGCCCAATTTTTGAATTGATGCCTTGGTGTCAGAAAGCTTGCTAACTTCATAATTGGATTAAATTCCAGTGGCTTTCAACCTAATCTCTATGAAATCATGTCTGTATCATTTTTAGATTATTGTGATACATGAATCTAATTTTGATGCATTTCCTTGTATTTGGAGCAGTAAACATGCTTACTCAAAACACACTTGCAATAGAAGTCAAAGGACAGTTGTGTAGATCCATAAATACACCTAATGTATTCAAAACACTTTCATGAATTGGACTAAAATAGTATTCGTTTCCAAAATGGAAGAAACAGGACGTCCTGGGCTGAAAACAAATAAAGGGTGGCAATAAATAAACACGTTACTTAAAATAAACCTACTAAAATTACACCGTGGCCTACAGTATCAAGCGTCCTTTTAGTAATTTAAGGATATTAATTCTACGTTTTTTTTTTATTATTTGCACTTTAGCAGTCTTTGAATTATTTTATCACTTTAAGAACTGGATACATGCTGTTAGCTGGATAATGCAACCTTTTTTGCTTCTGTTTTGCTGTTTTCTGTGTATGGAGCAGAATGTCATGTTATGTGGAATCAAACCAGTAGTTGAGTCCTTTGGCCTTTGCTCCATCTTTTGAGATTTAGAATCTAGGGTGATTACAAATGAACGGCTTTCACGTCAATTATATTTTTTGAAAAGTGTCCAGAATTCGTCAGCTCCTCATTGACTTCTACTGCAAGTTGTGGAGAAGTCCTTTGGCCTTTGAGACAGTGATTTAAAAAAATAAGATCAGAAGAACAGCTTGCAAGGCACTTAAAAAAAGTAAAAAAAGTTTTCTGTTCGTTTATAAGGTGTGCAGTTAGTGCCTATGGTATGATGAAAAGGAATAATATAATAACATAAAGGATGGACATTAGGTTGAAACCCAGTTGTATAGTCCTATACACTGAATGTTGGATAATTGAGAAATTTGTCCAACATCACTGTGTTACCTCAGTCCTTAGTGGCTGAAACTCTCCCAGAGTGTTTGTTTTCCTAAAACCATTTGACATCACCCCCAGGTCCTCCGAGGCACTGACCTGTTGACCTCAGTAGCAGAATCTTTACTCTGGTGAGCTCTGTGTTGCCATCCTGCAGAGTTGCCGCGTTCCCCCTCATCATACTGCCCAGCGGCCACGTCACTCCACAGACACAAACGGCTGCACGGGCCTGTAAATCAAAGAAATTCTGAAAAAGCTGACTAGCTGAGAATGCAAGAAACACAGACCCTTCTCAGCCAAGAGGCCTGGGAGTCTGATACCTGCTGTTTGTCAGTTCAGGTGCTGCGTACAGACTTTGGCGCTTCACTCCAGTACATGGGACCTCTTTGTAAACTGACTATCATTATCTTTTGTGTTGATAGTTCCTTTTTTTCCCCCTTCAGACACATTTTGCTAGCGGTGTTCTAGCATAACCAGTCATCTCATGAATACTTCTATGCACATTTCATACTTGTCACAGGACTACAAAAGGGGGGGCAGTATATTCTTTAAAGGGAAACTAATGATAGTTACCACAAGGGACTGTAATGCTTGTTTTGTTCATACCAAAGTCTAAAGTTTTCATTTTTTCTTCTTCTTTGTTTTCTTTGTGAAGTGCTATTTGTGTTGAATTCCACAGAGGAGTATAGTTTTCTTTTTCTTTCCGCAATGGAGAGATGCTATGACAAATAGAAATGTGTACAAGGGTAAATTTGCCTTCCTTCACAGGGGAAAATGCCTTGTAATGCTCTTTAGTTTTATATGCCTAGATTTCTATAGAGTAGAGAGGAATAAAGGAGAATATTGTAATTACAGCTGTCCTTGGGGAAGTGTGCAACACATCGAACTTGCGTTAGCGCTAAGCGCTACATATTTCAAAGGGATTCATGAATAGCGTATCCATCATAGGAAGCTATAGTTGATTTAAGACTCTTTGAGTTGGATTGAAAAGGGGTCATTGTTTGCGTAAGGGTAAGCTGTGTAGACAGCATTAAAGCACAACTGTAGTGTCCTCTGTTAATTTATTGTTGTCACACTTTAATTATTTTTTTCCCCCTCTGGACGACGTGCAACGCCTTGTTCTCGAGAGCTGCTACTGTGGTTCACTGTGTTATTTTTAATTTTACTTGGTTCTTTTTGTATTTTTTTCTGTTTGTCACTTCATCATTTCCTCCTCCTCCTCCTCTGCACGGTCCTGGAAGCAGACACGGGAGGCGTCACACGTGAGGAGTCACATGTGTGCCGTATGCAATAAACCGCTGAGCTGGACGGCCAAGACTGCGAGAGCCCCGAGAGGCCGGACAGAGTTTGCAATGCAAGCACAATGTGCACATGCCACCATTTTTATGCAGGAACAAAAAGTTTATATAAAAGAGTTCAATCTTTGTGCTTTAAATTGCTTTTTAAAGTTGTAAAATAAAGAGCATTTTTCTTAAAGCTGTTTCCATGCAATTATTTGGCTTCATGATGATAAATGTCTTGTAAATGGGAGAAGAAAAACAGTCACAACAGAACATTGTGTTGCTTTACTTGGGGGAGGGGGCGGGGTTAATGGGGAGTGTAGTAGGAAAACTACATAATACATAAAATGTATTTTCTAAAATAATTTTCAAAAGGTCACAAAATCCAATGTTTTCAAACTGATGTTCTTCCAAGATGGAGGTCTTCATTATTTTAGGTTATGTTTTGCTATTTGTTATTGCCATGTTCTCCCCGAGTCAGAGGGAGTTTCCGCTGGGAACTCCGGTTTCCTCCCACAATACAAAGCTGCATGTCTGGTAAATTGAATGAGCTAAATAGCCTCTTGATGGGAGAGTGTGTGTGCACCCTGTTATATACTGGCAACTTTATATACTGTTCTATCTCTTATGTAGAATAATCTAATATCACTTTTTTTAATGTCCTTCATAGAAAATGCTAAATATTTACACATTTTCTGCATTTATTTGCCGCCACTTTAAGGTGTCTATGCAAAATCACTACTCATTAAACTTATGACACCTAGTCCAAATCAGTCCAAAAATGAATCCACCCCCATCTTGAGAATTTCTCATTGAGATGATTTAAACTCTATTTGCAATATTTTTCATATTACATCACAGTACTTAACGTAGATCTGATCGTCGTAGACCTGACATAGTATCACAATGATCTTGTATCGTGAGGCCTGTAGTGATTCTCACATCTTAGAGCCTTGCCTTTTTTCCTGCCGCTTCCTATGTTTTGTGGGTAAGAGGAGTGAATAGTGCGGTTTCTTTCTTACGCTGTTAACCATTCAGGATGGATTCGATTAAACATCCCATTCTGCTTCGTCTTGAATGCACCCTCAAAGGCACACACACACACACACACGAACACCGCTCTCCCTTTAAATGGCCAAGTGGAGTGGGCTGTAACACAATAGGCTATAAACTTCGTTAGGGCTGGCCGACCCCGCCACTGCCCTCCAAAAGCATTTATAGACTCCAGTCCTGCCTATTCACTGCAGTCTTTTCAGCAGTAGCTTTCTATAGCATTCTTTCTTTTTCTCTCACTCTCCCCTGCACACCCTCCCCCTTCTTTTATTCCTCAACAATTATTGTTCCTAATCACTGAACAGTTTGTTCTGACACTTTATTGATCCTCTCCTCTGTCCTTCATTCACGTGTCCAACTGCTCCTTTCCTCTTCCTGAGGTCTCTGATGACAGTGGTGGAGGGCCGGGCACCGGTCTGGACCAGAGCGTGACTGATCTTACGGGGCTCTACTTAATGACTAACTGCACTGATTATCCCCGAGTCTAGTCTTCACATCATTGTCTGGTGAAATGGCTGAATGAGTCAGAGAAGTGTGATGGAAATAAAAAGGCAGTGGTTTCTCCAGAAATCAAATGAACACAGTTTTCTATTTGCTCCAGATTTACTTAATCAGCCAAGACTTGTTTATTGTCTGGAGTTTATGCTGGGCATAAGACACATGTAGTTATCAAAGAGTGGACGTTTATGCAATAGACCCCTGAAATTTACATTTCAAGAGCACCCAGGAATTGTGAAAAAAAAGGGAATCTGTGTTAAAATGCCTTAAAAATACATATTTGTATCGTATTAACCCTAGATATGCCCCCAAATATGCTCCCAAAAGACTTTCATTTCATTTAAAACTCAGCTTAACACATTATCCCTAAAAAATGTAAAGGTAAACCGGTATACGTACTGTTTAGTGTACACTGAACTGCTGTTTCCTGCAGTGCTAGAATGTAAAATACTGGTATTATACCTGTATAGACTGCATTGTAATTCATGCCCGAGCATTTACTTTGGTATAAGCAGGTAAATACGGTAATAATTTAATTCATTTTTCAGTAATAAAAATACAGTGCTTTAAAAAAAAATAGGAAAACACTCGAGATTAGTATAATATATTTTCCTTAATCATTTGGCGCTGAAATGCATGCCACAAAAAAAGCGGAGGATATCTGCCAGTTCCACAACTTCACAGGGGTTCTCTGTAGTTACTAGTTTTAGCTGTTGGTGCAGACTGCATTCTAAACCACCTCACACTTACCCCAAACCATGTTGTGTTATTGAGCGATGTCAGACAGTCTCTCTTATACCGTTTCTGTCACTGTTTGAAGTTAACTGCAGCGTTTTATAGTTTCTAGAACCACAACAGCAAGCCAGTTTGAAGACCTAACAACGGTTTAACACAAGTTTGTCAAGACTCAGGCTGCAGGTTGCATTGTTAACCTGGTACTGATCAACTTCCATCGCTTGTAAGTTGCATTTACCAATACTTGAGAACATCTATCAATGATGTCTGTGCTAATTTAACCATCTGACTTAAAAGTAAAATGAAAGTATGATTTTTGGGCAAACTATTGCCCCCACCCCTGCAGAGCACATTCACCATGTCTCAGGAATGTAGCCCCACAGCGCTCAGACAGGCACGCAAAGGGCAGCCCTTGCCTTTTGATGATGTCTCGTCTTCCTGGAAAACCACAGTCCGAAGTGTTTCATAAGTCTTTTTGGCGGTGAGACAAATCTGATGAACTTAACAGCTGCATCGGCAGCATGACTGCAAACATATGCACTGAACACATTAAAGATAAAGGTGGCATTGGAAACGCCATTTTTCTCCAGTTTTTTCTTTGCTGAACTATTTTCTTATTTGCTGAATGTAACATATTTGGGAAAAGGTGCCATAGCCTTCACACAGGCAGAATTTTGTTTTATTTATTCGAAGCAAAAACATGCTAAAGAAACTGATTTTCTTATCATATACATGTCTTTTGACTGGAGATGTCCAAACATTTGTATTAAACTGTAAGACCTTATGGCCCTCAGTGAAAAATATTCTTTGGAGCCCAATTACCTTCAGTTAATTGAAACAAATGACAATATGGTGTGCTTGTTTACTGTTGCTGTGTCTCAACCAAGTTGGTTTTCAAGGTGATGTAGGGTAATTATTGAAGTACAGTATATTATTAAGCTGCTGTGTGGCCTGTGAGTCCTAAATATTAAACTGTAGAGATGGTATAAAGGGTCCAGTAAAGATTTGCTATGAGCCCCAGTGTTACAATCCCCCTTGCACTGCCAGCTTTAACACAATTGCAGGTCAAACACAGTTAATGTTGTGGCTGTCCTGCTGTTAGTTTACAAATTCTGGCCCCTTCCTTTCCATGTTTCCTCAAAGGTCCTGAGAGCAAAGCTAAGCTGCTTTGCTTCAGTCACGGTTTCTGATGTTTTCATTCATTTAGCTCCACCCTTTATGTTCTCTGGCCTCTCTCAGGGTCATGTTGGAAATTTCAGGACAGGCCAGAGTGGGCAACGTTCCACTGATGGTTGAGGATGCCAGATTGTGCCAGAGCCTTTGTGCAGGCGGTGTGTGTGTGTGTGTGTGTGTCTGCCCTCTGCTGCACTCGGCACCTTGGACCCTGCCTGCGTCTGGCATCCAAACTGCTGCTGTTTAATTATGCATCAAGCTGAGGGCAGACTAGGCCACACACACACACGCGCACATGCCGCCTGGGTGTGTCCAGCCTGCAGCATACACACACACACTCCAGAGTACAGACTAAACACTACAGGCAACGATGAGTTCTAGCATTTGGGGACCTGAAAGCAGAAGGATGGGAATGCAAGCAAGAATTCACCCGAATTACAGCACAAAATCTCAATAATAAATGCATTCCCTCCACTTTTTTCATTACAGTGTACACTCAGATGCCTTTTTAAAACACTTTGTGTCTCTCCTCATTGGTCATTTGATCAGAAAAATATTCGGTGCACATTGCAGCATTATAAATGGGCAATTAACAGCAATGCTAGCATGACAGTGTTTTGTTGATGTGTCTAATTAAATGTCCAGAGAGTGGAAGTACAGGTTCTGTTCATCCCTAAATAGGTAGAACATTTTGTTGGCTCTGTAGCTCTTCTGAAACAAAACAGCTCTCACACACAGGATGAACTCCACGTTGGAGCTGATTTAGACTGGCTAGTGCTGATCTGGTGCCCAGTATCTGTACCACAACATATGCTGGCTTTCCTGGTAACAGGATGCATTTTTTTTTCATAGCAGGTGCCGCTTGCATAAAAGCAATGCTTTTTCCAAAAAATAACACATCTTTTGATTTACACAAGAGCTATGAGATTAATTTAGCCAATAATCAGTGGAAGCTGATTGCCAGGAGTTTAGCATCATCCAAATACTGTCCTCCATCTGAAGGCCTACTTCTATTTTTAGGTGTGCTACACACTTTTCCTTTTTATAGCAGTGTGACATTGACTGTCAGAAACCACATAAAGGAGATTTACAACTCCTACTCTGAAGCAAGTGTGATGATTTAAGCAGGCGGCTGGTATAACGTAATGTAATATAGGCTTCCATTACTTGTAGCTAAAGTGCAAAACTACTCAAGCAAACACCAACCCCCCAAAAATGAAGGGCTACACGCTGGGGAAGCTGTAGTGGGCATAACATGGCTGGGCGAGGAGGTGGAGAGGGTTGCAAGTGGTGTGTTGGAGCTGAGAATGAACCTGTGGGTGCAAAGAACAAGGCCTAGAATTCCATTAAACTATTTTTCGCTTACTTCGCCAACTCCACCCAGCCTTGTTACTGTCCAGGGAGGTTTCAGCCGACCGCTCTGTCTTTGTTAAGGCAGCGGAATGTTCTCTAGAGATTCACAGCGAGGCCTGCCTTTCAGTATTTTACTGAAATGCTTGCTCGAGGAGCTCTTTTTAGGCTTTAGTAACATTTATTAATGCAAGTTGAGGAGAGATCGAAACACACTGTCGTTCTTTCTAGACTGCGCTCCTGCAGGAGAGTGCTGGAAAGGTCAAGTGAGTTCAGAGAGGAACAGAATTTCAGCCTTTTGTTGGGGTTTTGTTTGCCTTTCCCTTTGAAGTGTTACCCAGGATCAAGCATGCAAAAAGAATCTGGCTTTTTAGCCAGCGAGGTGGAGACAGGGCTGGATAGTATGCTTCCGCAAGGTTGTGTTGGGTTTGAAAACACTGCCTCCATATGGACAGCTTTGTCAGTACGTTAGTTGACATAGAGCGTGCCTTTGAGATGGTGTAGTTTGAAAACACTGCCCTCCTGTGGTTGGCTTGGTAATTGCATAACAGACTGGTCCTGCACCTGTTTTTGCACCTGTCATATTTGCACCTGTTTTGAAATCTTTATGAAGTTGCTATCCAGTTGTGTACAAACATTTGTTTTTATTAAAAAACAAAAACAAACCAAGACAATCCATTTGTTTAATTACCAGCTAACTGTTAGGCGAGGCACATTTTCTGTTATTTTTGGCAGCAAAGTGGTTTCGCACAGTTTTGTCAGACAAAGCCATTCTGCTGGAAAGTGTGAACGAGGTGGGAATGGAGCAGAAATGCAGAAATGTAATGATCTTCTAGAGCACAGCACCAGTAAACATGACTATAGACCATGCATTGTATGTGGCCAGACAAACCCTCTTGTCAATTGAGCTGCTTGGAGGTGCAACTATTGTTGACACAGGCATTCAATTGCAAAAAAAAAAGCAAAATAAACCTCCTATAGAGAAGCCTATAGAGAAGCACCGCCAGTAGTATGGGCTCTGGAACAGCTGCACCTAAGACTAAGGTCATTATGTCCAGTGAGAAGTAAAGCCCATTTCCCCAGCAGTGGGCTGTGGAGCATTGGACCTGCCTGCTCAGAAGTGATGGAGCTTCATCCAATACCTTTAAGATGAACTGGAGTGACCTAGAACTAATTATCTAATGCCCTGAATGCAATCAATTCTGCACAGCATCTAGTGTTAAGTCTTCCCAGAAAAGAAGTGGCTATTGATGCAGTAAAGAGGTCGCACCCTTTAGCTCAGATTAAACATTAAATAAACTGGGCTCCACAAACCTTAGGACATATACTGTATATCAGGGACTGTTGTATGTTGAAATAATCATGGTGTGATATTTACTCTACCACACAGAATACCACAAGAAGACCAAAACAGAGTTACTAAAGTGCCAATATAGTACAGATAGATATGAATGTGCAGAATCAACAGACACCAGATAGCAGCACCTTCTGGAGGTGTGAAAGTGTTCTTGTGAAAGAGGGAGGGAAGCACTGTGAAAGTATTGTCTATAAACTTATTAGGAAACAATAGATGTTTAGTTTGTGCCTGAACACGCCACAGCACACAGTTTGAAATTCTTTCTCTGCATTTAAAGCTGGAAAGACCAAGAGCAGAAGGAGGCTATGCTGGCTATGCCCAACCTTATGGGATATTACTGGGCAGCAAACATACAAAAAATTATATATTGGTTTCAGTCCCCAGAGACAGAATAAAATACTTTTCTTCAAAAAGTAAACAGAACCACATCATGTACTCATTTGAGCCGAATTCAGTTTAAAGTTGTCCACGGGGTTTATTATACTAAAGCCAGACTTTCTAAAATATACCCCAATACTACAGAAATATGTGACCGATGTCGTTTAGTAGGGATGAGCGAGTACAGCATTATCTGTATCTGTATCTGTATCCGTTAACCATATGAATTATCTGTATCCGTA
>JBBPDH010000037.1:15985191-15997669 GCA_037974565.1 Clupeocharax schoutedeni
CAGCCCCTCACAGCCTGTTGCTAAACAGGTCTCTCGCTTTTGTGGCACGAAAAATGGTTTTGGAGCGTCAAAAAAACATGACGTCACGCGTCCTAATGCGTGCTCCAACAAGCGAACCGTGCTCTGGCTCACCTCTTCCAAGCGGGCCAGGGACGGCCAAATGTACCGCACCTGGGTACGGTTCGGAGCACTCACACTAGTCAAACGAACTGTGCTTTGGTGGTCAAACGCACTCGGGCACGGTTCAAACTGCCTAGTGTGAGTACACTCCTAAATGCATCAAATAAATCTTGAATAACTCTGTGATGTTGTGAATTGGTCATACTGAGCAGAGCAGGCAACACAAAGTTTGTTCATTCATCAGAGAGAAACACATAGCCAATGTGGATAGCCAATGAAAATAGTCGACTAACCCCTGATAATTGTGGATCGGCAGACTGGGCACCTTTGTGGATAGACTGTCATTTCCTTGACCCATAAATCCAAGCCAAGAACTGTTTAGTGCACATTATTTTTAAGAGTGTATTTGCTGCAGCACTAATATGTTTGTCTCACACTTAAACACAAGTTGCACTGTCAGAGGATAGTTTTGGTGCATTAGCTTGAATGGAACATAAGTTCAATTATATAAGGTGGGACCTCTGAGCTTAATCAAAGTTTTGGACTGATGAATGAGGGAGCTGTGCATGGCTTGGCTCTCACACCTCGTGCCATAAGTGCAGTATTGAGGGCTACGGGGCCCCTAGAGAGCGTTGGGGCTGTGCGCTCTGACATCACTCAGTAACTGGATCACTGCTGATCCACTGCTGGAATTCAGCCTCATTTGCCGGAGTCCATGCCAGCAGTGTAAACACTTAATCCAGCGTGAGATTTTTCGGGCCCCTTTGGGTCAACAGTTTAGCTCTTTATTATTATTATTTCTTCTCCGCTCCCCTATCTGGTTATAAACAATGTCTGCTTTCAGTTACGACTGTGAAATTACTTTACAGGGTCCACGCATGATTGAATATTCATTATGTTAAACTAGGCACTTTCTTTGTATATAAATCCATATTAGATTTGGCTGGTGGTCTGCCAAAAGCCACATGAGATAGATTCCTTATGTTAAAGTAAAAAAACAAAAAAGCCAAAGCCACTCCTTTCTCCAGGGTTTATTTGTTTTTGTTCTGATGTAAATGACGACTTGTTGATATTTTTCCTTCCCGGCCTCTTTTCCTCTTTTCTCCCTCCTCCCTCCCTCTCTTCTCGGGCCGGGTTGGCCCGGGCACACATGGATCCTTTCAGCAAGGGGGAAATGTTGGAATTTGCAGTAGGCATGGGAAAAATAAACAAGCGTGTCGGTCAGTCCTGCAAACCAGGGACTTCTCTGAAAAGTAAGAAGGAAAAGAAAAAAAAAAGGTAAAAAGGAGGAATCTGCCCAAGCACTCCACGTCTGGCAGGGGAAAAGGAGAAAGAAAGCGAACGAACTTTTTTTCAACGAACGCCAGCTTCCATGAAAATATTTATCTGTCTTTTTTTTTTATTTCTCGCCGGCAAGCAAAATTTACCTGAGGATTGAGAAGCTGACCTCTAATACCACATGGAAAACAAACAGCGGATTCCTGGGAGGCTCTGGCTGGGCTGGTAGTCTGAGTGCTTGTTTGTTTGCCTGGTAATGGAAGAGATGATTCCGACTTGTTTTCGCCCAGCAGGTACTGCATGCTTCTAATAAACTGGGTGTAATACAGCATGAAAAATACATATACAAACTGCCCAGGAGGCTTTACAGTCCCACACAGCCTCCTCCAAAGCTTCGGGCCAGTCTGAGCCAAGTAATAATATACTACCATATTTGTTTTTAATCCAAACGGGCTGGTGAGTGCGCTCGTCAGAATGGCGCTCCTTTCCTGAGTCACATCCCAGGCTGATCTGGGACCTGCCTTAGCTGGCTGTAATAAGGGAAGGAATCCATGAAATTCCTCTCAGGATCAAGCGGGACTGAAAGCTCTATTTCACTTCTGAGGCAGGCAAGACCAAAGAGATTTAATATAGCGCTGATATCTGAAAAATGCAATACTACACTGATATCTGAAGAATGTTTTAAAGACGCTTTGTGATCCTTCGCAAGATTTTTATGGAGTAAAACCTCCATGCACCATCACTGTTCATTAAAAAGTAGCCCTAAGAGCTGTGATACATCGGTCTGCCATTTAATAAACAATGACCAAGATGCAGAGTATTTGGGAGGGAGATTAAGAGACACTGTAGAAGCTGTTTTATTTTGTACCGAGGCCAAAGAATCTCCAATGAATCTGAGCCCTTAAACTGCAGGTTTATTACTGAGTTATTAATCCTACTGGGCTGAGAGCTTATTTCTTTTATTTGCTTTTTCAGCTGGTCGCTGCAGGCTCCTGCACGAATTTACATCTAACTGTCAAAGTAAGAACAATGTTAGTCATTTCGATTGAGAGGGTCATGTACTTTCTTGTTTCCTTGGTTAGATCTGAGTCATGTGGGACTGTACTGGACAAAGTGCGTCAAGGTTCCAGGGGAGATTTTTAACAAGCATTTCCTTCCTATTGCTCAACCCACACAAACCAGGGTGCCTACATTTGAACCAGAGTGAATATCATAAGACAGAAAAATAGCATTCATTCATGCTTTTAGTCATTCACTCATTCATTCATCCATTCATTTGTTCATTATTTAAACCGGGGTTGCGGATGGTGCTGGAGTCTGCCCTAGCAGTCGTAGGGCAAAAAGCAGAAAAACACCCTGGAACGGCTGTCAGTCTATCACTATACCGTTAAATGTACTCCTCACATCATCATGTTGTCACAAGCGTTTCCAGCTTTGATGAGTGAGTAAGACTTTCCATTGTTACCCAGTTAAAAACACCCATTTTGAACCACAGCTCTTCATTACAGGCTCTCGAACCGGTCCTCCCAGTCAGTACACATTACTGCTTTATGCTTAACTCCAAACTCACCTGAACCAGGCCATTTAGAACGCTAACATTTTGTACCAGGGGGTTATGAGCTGGATTACAGCAATGTGGTAGCTTTTTTCCCCACTGTTCTTGTGGTTAAGGTTTTTAGCCATTTTAATCATGTATAATCTGCTGTGGTGTCTTAAGTAAAGCCGAGGACAGAGATAGGTTTTTGTAAAACATCTACCTACATTTGCTACAAATGTATAAATAATAAGCTGAAATTAAGTTTCAAGATATTCTCTGCACACAAGTTGGTAGGGAAAGCCCATAGAGGGAGGGGGTCCGGAGAGTGGCCGAATTGCAGCGCGGCAAGAGAAAGACAGGTAGGAGAGCAACACTGGTTTTAGACTGTTTTAGACATTTTATTTGTTGAACTAGGTTTTCACTAATGCGCTAAGAGTCCTTAGGGTTAAAAACAAGAAAATGCAATGACTGTCAAATCAGATTGCAGGTGTTTCAAATTACAGGGTGATTAACAGTGGTGTGGCTATGTTAATGTAAGAAACTGCAAACATCAACATACTATGCAAGAACTTCACCCGTAAATCCACAACAACCACAGACATGCGATGCTGATGCTAATCCTCATATATTATTTGATGCTGTTGGTCTATGTTTTATCCTAAAAATGCAGGTTTCCTAAGTATTCTCCTGAAACTTGATAATTGGGGAAGTTTTACTATGGGATGGAGCATCAAACTTTTCTCTTACTCCTTGATTCTGCTCCATCCAACAAGGAGAATACGTGCTAAAGTTCTCACCAACTACTGGTTTAACTTTGTCTCTTGGACATCTGCCACCAACAACACTGGGTTACTCATTCAAAACAAAAGTAAATTTCACTTTAAATTATTCATTATTTCTCCTAAACTATAATAAGATTGTTTTCTTTTTACTCCCGGAAAAAAATAATAATTACTTACTAATTTACGTACTCTCTGAAGCCTAAACTGACTGTAAAGTAGAATGAAAGTTCTCCTGGGGCTTGTGTTTTTTTTCCAATCTTTTGAGCATTTTTGTTCTTTATGGTCACAATTTGTAAAACCCCACTAGCGGTTGTTGTTATTATTGCCACTTTTCAAAATTACGATAACTTTGGTTCTATGTGACATGAATATCAACGCTCAACATGAGCTCTGACACACTGAGAATCAACACAAACCAGGAGAACTTCCATATAAAGAGTAATTTGGCCGTATGACAACAATTTACCATTTTTGGCGCTTCTGGCACTGATCAGCAAAGGGTTAACAATAATTGAATTAGGGTTAAGAATTTTTTTTCTGGTCATGGTCGTAATAGTTTGTATAAAGTAAGTGAGGTTTTTTTTCACAACTCTGTATGGATGTCAAACACAACAGCCTGCAGACCTCAGTCCAGCGTGTCTAAGACTCCAGTTATTCATGGCACTATCTTCAGGCCGAGAGAACAAGCGGACCACACACTGGACTCACACGGTCCCAGAGACCCACCACAGTCTCGGCCGCTCTGGTGGGAATGAACATAGATGTTTTTACAGCATGAGCATCTCTTAGCATGAGCACGTGTTTTTTATAGAGAAACATTCAGACTCTTTATGAATATCCATAATCCCTAATATCTGCTTTTTAGAACTATCCAGCTGTGAAGCAGAATTTGCATTGAAATGCAAACTACTGCAGGCTATGTATGCAATTAGCCCATGTTGAACTGTTATTATTATAATCCATTGTATCATTAAATATAATATGGATTATATATTAACTCATGAAAGATAAGGCTAAACAGAGAATCATTTCATCTCTCAATATTAACAACATTAAAAAAATTATCGTTACTCTTCATCTGTGAACCCACAATAACGCCTGCAGAGAATAATGGGAGGCCACAGACCTTCCCCATCGCTGGAATTAATCTGACTGAACACTGACATAAGGTTATGTTAAAGGGGCTTCCACAGTCAGTTAAACTAATAGCTACAGAAGTTCAGGATGTTTAATATCTGAGTGGGCGGTGAGGGCCTGCACTGTGTTGTTTGATGGTTTTGGTTATGGCTGTTAAAGGTCCCATGACATGCTGTTTTTTATGCTTTTATATAAGCCTTAGTGGTCCCCTAATACTGTATCTGAAGTCTCTTTCCAAAATTCACCCTTGGTGCAGAATTTCAGCCACTTAGAGCCAGTCCCACAAAGAGATTTCCTGAGGACGCGCAGTCTCTGTAGCTTTAAATGATAATGAGGAAAAGAGAGACGGGGCGAGGAGAAGAGTAGTGGAGCAAGGTGGAGGGTGCAGGAGGAGTCTGCTTGCGGCCAAGGTACCATGTGCTAATGTTTACGGTGTATAGCAATGGCTACTGCAGTCACACAGCTGGTAAAAGAAAGCTGAATTTGTTTGTAGTGAGATTAAGGGCATTTCCTTGATAGTCAAGCAGTGTCTATAGCCCCGCTGCTAACGTTCTCATCCCCATGGTTTGAAAATGTGCTCACTCAATCATTTCAATGAGAGGAAAGGGAGATATGGCACATGCCATAACACTAACAGCAGAACAGTTGTCAAAATAACAAAAGTACAGCACTCAAGTTTGTGTGTATTCATACACCACTCACACTGATGCTCTTTAGCTTTACATTTACGACAGTAGACTGCTGACTGGGCTGTTAGCTGTAGAGCTAATCTTACAGCCACATTCTAAGGGTAAAAAGCTAGGTAACCATATACAGCAAAGCAACAAAATGATAAGTGTTAAGGTTTGTAGCTGAGCCAAGGAGAGTTGGAACTGATCCAGACTTCATTTTCAGCCGTTCAGCAAGACCAGCTCTCTATTGTGTCCGGGCATTTCCAGAGAAAATAAAATAAACACACTGGTTCTTCAGAAGCTTGCATGAACGAACTAAAAATACATTTGTGCTCATTTGTACATCTAAGCACAGAGCAACCGCCATCTTTCACTCATTTGAAAGCCATGATGTCTCTACAGGCAAAAGTGGTCTTTCACACGTAGCATTGACAGTGTGTGTAGCTAATTTTTTAGGGGAGGGGGGCGAAATTCTCTTGGCGGGCAAAGCATGAGAAAGGGGTGGTAACCTTTCCCCGTCTGACGACATACGGGGAAAATGCCAGATCGGGTCATAACATGAAAAAATCATGGGACCTTTAAATCTACCAGTCAAACCTTCAGTCAACCACTAACCTCCAGAAACGTGATGTAGATTGGCTTTAATAAAGAGCCCATTCACTAAATTTTTTTATATTCTATTAAAGTTCTATGCCCAGTACAGTAAAAGTATCAGAATCAGAATCAGAAAACATTTTTGATACTTAAGTTACAATATTAATTTCATACCAGTTTCAATTTCTATTCTTCCTTTAGAACACAACAGTTTATATCTTTTAAACTGTGTTTGTTACATGATGATGCTACAATGATGCTAAAAATACGAATTCATACTACAAAACATTTTCTTACACTCTCACTCTCTCAGAGCTAATTTTTGGAATTTGTTTAAAATGATAAAATGCACTGGAAGTCATCATTCGGATTGGCGGGTGGCCATTGGTGAACCATAGGTTCCTATGTGAAAGATCTTTATTGTGGAGTCTGATGAGACTCCACAGAATAGACATTGCATCATCAAGACAGAGAAGACTGAAATAACTAAATGGTATAAAACTCAAAATAATTTAACAGAGGGGGGAGGGATTGGTACAGCATTAAAAAAACTGAATCGTCTTGCTTTTTATGAGTTTGATGCCATATGAAACCATGAAAGAGTTTCAAATTGGACCATTCAGCCCCGAGACCATATAGTCTGCATATGGAAACTATGTTGTCTTTTTTATTGTTTTTGCGACGTCATGGCAACACATTTGAATACGTGCTCCTTTTCAGCCTACTTCAGTTTAATCCTTACCATTCACTCTGAAGCTAGAACTAGTGATTCATCCCAAACTGCTTTTCAGAATAGAGGCGATTTACACATCAGTATTAACAACAACCATTAAAACAGTTTCATTCCAAAGAAGAAGTTAATGTAAAGTGGTTTCATGATTTTTTAAATAATGCTACATGGACAAAAGTATTGGGACACACCTGTTTTCACAGTTTAGACTAGGTCCTTTGCTTCCAGTGAAGGGCATCCATTTAATGCTTCAGCAGACCAAGACATTTGGACAACACCATGGTTCCAACTTTATGGAAGAACCTTTTGTGTTCCAGCATGACTGTACTCCAGTGCCCAAAGCAAGCTCCATAAAGGCATGGTTCAGTGTGGAAGAACTTGACTGGCCATACAGAGCCCTGACTTGAACCCCATTCAGCACCTTTGGGATGAACTGGAATGGAGATTGTGAGCCAGACCTTCTCGTCCAACATCAGTGTCTGACCTCGTAAATGCTCTACAGATTGAATGGGCACAAATTGCCACAGAAACTCTTGTGGAAATCCTTGGAAGCTGAGTGGAAGCTGTTTTAGCTACAAAGTTAAAGTCAAATTAAAGTCTATGTGATTAAATGTCATTAAAGTCACTGTTGGTGTAAAGGTTAGGCGTTCCAATATTTTTGTCCATATAGTGTATATTAAACCATAAATCTCTTTTCCAATTATTTTTTTCATTTACATCCTACCACTGTCTTGTTTGAATAATTAATTCATTCATTCACAGATTGCTTGTATCTTTTGTAGCTATCTAATTGTGAGTGTAAGTTTAGCAATATTATCTCAGCTCAGATGGCAACCTCAGCTGGAGCTACTGGCATCACGTTGTCTCACTGAAAATGACTGCCAGCCTCACTGGTTGCTCAGTTTCCAGGTTAAGTTCAGTGAAAAACCCTGATAGTATAGCCAGCCATTGCATAAATGTGCAGACACTTCCAAGAATTCCCAATCAGCGCATGACAAAATTGAATTTGGTGCCACATAATTAATCTTGGGAGAAAAAACCTGCTGAAGTCTATTACGTAAGTGATTAAAAGAACTCAGGTAAAACTAAACTTGATTAGGCTGGAGTGGAGAAAAAAAAACAGACATGGTCAAAAGTCTTAGAGGACCATACGTAGTTATTGGAGTTCAAACGCTTCTCAATTTGAGCCATTAAATTGCTATGTGCACAACGCAATTAAACTTGCCAGGGAAACACCACCTTTCTGCTTGAATTCACTGTGTTAATTAGCCAGTGTCTGGGTTGTTAAAAATGAATTATTGCTGTGCCTTATCAGGACTTTGGCTGAGTGAGTATTATGGGATGGGAGCTGGGCCTAAGCCGTGTGTGATTCATGCAAAGGAACGCATGGACTTGGTGAATGATAACAGAGTTAGCATGATACTAATGGATTTCACACAGTAATACCCATCCATGCAAAATGAAAATGAGGTAGCAGTGTTAAAGTGCTGAAGGAGAGAGCATGCATCATCCTGACTTCAAATATCGGCAATATATTTGTTGTGGATGACAAGAAACATGACGTTGACATCATTGTCCACTCCACCAAATATGGTCCCAGAAGTTCTGACCGCTTCCACTTTTATTTGAAAATACACTATTTGAACAAAAGTATTGAGATACACAATTACACATACAGGGATTTTAATGACACGGCATTCAATTACATAGACTTTAATATGTAGTCGGTCCCCATTATAACAGCTTCCACTCTTCTGGGAAGGCTTTCTATAAGATTTTAGAGTTTCTGTGGGCTATAACTAGCTGTAGTTTACAGAGGTCAGGATTCTGTATGGCCAGTCAAGTTCTTCCCCACCAAACTCCTGCATCCATGTCTTTATGGAGCTTGCTTTGTGCACTGGGACACAGTCATGCTGGAGAAAAGGTTCTTCCCCAAACTGTGTCCAAAAAGCATTGTGTTGTCTAAAATGTCTTGGTATGCTGAAGCATTAAGATTGTCCTTCAGTGGAAGAAAGTGACCTAGCTCAAACCTAGTCCCAATACTTTTGTCCATATAAAAGCACCTTCAGTACTTTCAGGACACTTAGGCCTCGTCCACATGGACGTCTGAACCAGGCGTTTTTCTGCGTTCGTGATGCCAGGTGAGAGCCTACTGAGCGCCGCCCGTTTTCTGCTCATTGAAGCAAATCAGAGCGTCCACACAGGCGACCAGCACGGGCATCAAAATCCCGACGAGCGCGAGGAAAACGTCGCTATGGCGTTTACATGATGTTTGGTTGACGTTCTGGAGGACCAAATATGTCCCGTGATTCTGCGCAAAACCACGTTTTGTTCCTCTCCTGCCTACGGCGCCGTATCGGGAGGATTTTTAAAACAGGAATGTAAACGGTGAGCTTTAAGAAAGAATAGGGATCCATGTTTTCAGTGCAGAACTATAAACCAGGATGACACACGTGTAACACTCTGGACAGAGTCATTACTGCCCACACAGGTGAATACACCAAACTACAGATCGGGCATCAGGCTGGCGTTAAATGGTGTCAGACTAACACCAGTCGAACGACTTGCAGACGTCGCTCACGCGTCGTTACCAAACGCCACAAAAACGTCTATGGCGTTCAGAGTGCGTTCATTTCAAACGTCCGTGTTGACGAGGCCTTAGCTGTGGAGTTTGTGCTCCCTTTGAGTTTCATAAAAAAATATTAAAAAATCAGCAAATCTTCTTTCTGTGTTCTCAGTGTTCAATTCAAACACAATGAAAAGATTTCAGTGCATTAAAAATGCTTGAAACACCATCATTGGTTCTACAATGGAATGCTAATAAATGAACCTAACCTTCTGTCAATCTCAAATTTTAAACAGTGGATCGGATGTGATTAACAGGACAAATTTGAAACAGAAATAAATGAAAAGCTGCTAATACTGTTAATACAGCAAAAACCCGTCTGTTAAAAATCATAATCATGGTTGTTCATGAAATCATGTTTGATCTTAATTATCTTTAATAAACAATGTATTATAGTGTATTGCTTTCATTCACTTCCAGAAAGCTCTAAGCTGTAGTTTACAGAGATTTTACTGTGGGAACGCGGTTTAACTCCACATCACATGCATGTCTAGCATCACCCTTTAACTTCTAGTGGCTTATTGCTTTAATATTTAACACTGCTGTCTTATCGCGAGACTACAGAAACCCACAGGCCGTCTTTCTTCTGAATAGTTTGTTTTACTAAGCGGTGGAAGACTGTGGTTATGTGTACAGTCAAGCCTCAATATTCTTTAACCAAAAGCAGACTTGGGGTGTTTTATTTTCACAACACATGAAGTGGACCAGAAAACAGTCCACAAATGAACTCCACTGAGACCACCTCAGGAGTTTGGTTCATGTGTCTGTTAAGAGGGCTCTGAACACGGACAAGAAAACAGGACTCAGAACACTTGAATTTCTAAACGGGTCCAAGAATAAAAAACAGTATACAAGACAGACCAGCTGTAGCTCTTCTGTCCCCATTCCAAAATATTTGATGACGATATGCAGAAATTGTAATGAAAACCATATTTTCATACAAAAACACTGTTTCCATTTCTCTAATAGTGGCAGATTTTGGCACAATAATCACAAGACACTGAAATTTCTTCTGTGTGTGCAGCTCAACCTCAGCAACACATTTCACTGAATTTGGCACCAGATGCACCCAAACCTGGTTAATGTGCTTTCAATCAGTGGGTTCAGCACAAATCACTGATTAAAAAATTTCTGCCAGAAAGTTCATATAACTAATATAACTAATAACTAATAAATATATAAAAGGATCTGCTGTGGGATGTCTATGTTGCTGCACCACTGTCAGACACCATGCGGTCTGAAATGTCCACACAGTCGTTTCTAGTTCTTCACTCCAGTTAAAATATTATGTAGGATTTTGTTTATCATGACTCTGGCCCTGATTAACGATAAGTCACAAATATTTAGGATCAATGGAAGTGTATTATTTATAATGAACCCCTTTAAAAAGCAGCATAAGGAAATGCTACTAGCATCCTGTTGCCGTTATATTTGCCCAATAATAGTAATTGCTGCATTTTTCACATGTAAACTTCTGTTCTACATTTTGGTACACAACCCTCTGGTGCTAGAATACAGTATCGGTCATTCACCCAGACTGGAGCTATTATCAGATGCACTAAATGCTGTCAGTACTTTCAGGATGCTTAGCTGTGGAGTTTGTGCTCCCTTTGAATTGATAACAGAAAGAAGATTTGCTGATTTTTCTGAAAGTCACTCAAACTCAAACACAATGAACAGATTTCAGCGCATTAAAAATGCTTGAAACACCATAATTGGTTCTACAATGGAAGAATGTATAGCTAATAAATGAACCCAACCTTCCGTCAATCTCGGATGTGATTTTTTTATCCTGTCTTGTGGTGTTCTGTTTTGTGCCATGTTGTTTCGTTTCAATGTGTACTCTGTGTCTATTGTCGAAATGACAATGAATCTCCCTGACTTGACTTGAGTAATGTTTTTAACACTAAATTAAAAAAAAACTAATTGTTGCCATGTAGCGTTATGAAAACAACATTGCTGACTGGTGGCTACTAGCTTCCATTCATTGTTAGCAATATTAGCATGCCTGAGCTGCAGCTTTAAGAGCCAGGTATGTGTGTGAGTGAGCATGCATATGTGAATGTGTGAGTGCATGCGGTTGCATGTGTGCGTGTGTATCTCACAGGTTCACGGCAGGTCACCCACTGTCAGAGCTGACCTTTACAGCGGCCGCAAACAGCCAGCTATCATCTATCAGGATCTTAACTTTCGCTTCGTGCTCAAACACTCGCAGGAGAGCAGTCACTGACATTAAAACTCAATTAGCAGCCCACTCTCTAAATAATACAGCAGGAAAGTGCATTACCCACACAGCCCGCGCCCACGGCCAGACTACCGCACTACATCTCAATATGTCAGGAGCTACAACTGCGCCTGGGAGGAGAGAGAGAGAGAGAGAGAGAGAGAGAGAGAGAGAGAGAGATGGAAAGACATAGAGTGAGGGAATCAATGAAAGAAAGAGGACGAGGTAATGAGAAAGGCCATTCCAGAAATGAAGGGAGAGACAGAGAGAGAGAAAGAGAGAAAGAGAACGGAGAGGATAGAAAATTAAAGGAGGGTGATGGTGAGAGAGAGGAAGAGTGAGAAAAAAGAACGGAGGTAGGATATAGGGAGGATATAAAAAGTAAAAGGATGAAAGGTGATGTGTGAGAGAGGAGAAGGATGAGAGAAACAAGAGATAGAAGGATGGTAGAATACAGAGAGATAAGGAAAGAAAGTGAAAGGGGGAAGTAGGGGGCGAGAGAGAGAGAGAGAGAAATGGAGAAAGCGAGAGAAAGGGAGAGAGAGAGAAATAGAGAAAGGGAGAGAGAGAGAGCGAGAGAGCGAGAGAGAGATAGAGAGAGACAGACAGAGAGAGAGAGAGAGAGAGAGAGAATTGTTATTATTAAGGAATTGTCATTCAGAGCAGTGAAGTGAGGTGATGTCCCTTTGTCTCTATCCAGGTGCACAAGGAAGAAAGAGAGAAGTGTCGGTCTCCAGACTGTGTGTGTGTGTGTGTGTGTGTGTGTGTGTGTGTGAGTG
>JBBPDH010000037.1:15997769-16007930 GCA_037974565.1 Clupeocharax schoutedeni
GGGGGGGGGGGTGTGTGGGGGGGTGGGTGGGGGGGAGGGAGAGAGGGAGAGAGAGAGAGAGAGTGAGAGAGAGAGAGAGTGACTGAAAGAGAAAAATAGGGTGATGGAGACAATAATACAGATGAGCTCTCTCCATTAAGTGATTGTCATTCAGTGAGGTGATGTCTCTCTTTCTCTCTTTCTGTCCAGGTGCGCGCTGGCGGATCATTAGCTTGCTGCCTTTTCTCACCCCGGGCTCAGGTTCCTATCGCTGTAATCTTATGCGCGCAGCATTCTAAGCATGCATCTCCTGGACTATATTACACCACCCTGGGATTCATTTACTGAGCAAAGGGAAGTTTAAAGGCAACACAATCCAACTGAGAAGGGCTCTATGTGTCCTAGGTGTTAAGTGCTGTCTACATCAAGTTCCTCTGAAGGGTGCAGTGTTTCCCTTGAACTCTTCCAGGTGAAACACTGTCTTTCAGCCCTAGCATCTGGCGCGGCATCAGATACATACCTTTCTATTAAAAGTGAGGGATATTCATTACAGAAATAGTTTGTGACATTTACAGTTTCCTTCTCTAAATAGAACTGGTCAGATATGTTTAGGCCTTGCTTTGTTTCTGAGCGACAGGGTTGATGCAGCAAACAAATAACCGGTGAGTTTATATCATTCGCATTTCTAAACCTGCATGTCAAAAACAATAAACACTGTAGCGCCGCCTTGAATGGGGTAGCTTGGGTTTTTTTTATACCTTTGTGCATTTTTACTGATAGCAGTATGTCACTTAGTGCCATGTAAGCAAGTCTAATTTGTGATTGCATAACAAAAATTGTTTCATTTTTTGCAGAACGGTTATTAATCCCTTCTCAGCAGAACATTCCGTTTTTTAACACTTTAACCAGGAGAATCAGTTGTTTTCAATGTGCTTATTTAATCTAATATTATCCAGCCTTTAAAAACCCTAAACTTCAGCCTTTAAAACCCTAAAGTATTCTTTTAGTCTAAAAATCATTAATTAAACCACTAATTGTTACTTATTCATTAATATAATTAATAACAGCAGTTGTTTTTGTTCAACCATTAAACAATCACTCCATGGTGGAGGGCCAAATTAACTAAAAGCATCATTTAAGTACATTCGAATGCTTCTTTTTTGGTACAGGTCAAATGCATTGCAAGTTTATATTTCATACATGTAAATAATGTATTTGTCAAAAAACAGGCCTGCTGATCTCCTCAGTAGTAAACTTCCTCTTCCTCTCTGGTAGCCTGTACTGGTTCCTCTCTCTGTCACCTCAAATAACAGAATAAATGCAGTAGATGTATGGAAGGCATAGTGTAGGACTGTTCACAGACCTAAGCAGTTCTATCTCATCAGACATGATGCTCCCAGCCAGTGAAATATATATGACTACCCCCTCCTCTCCTGATTAACAAATACAGCCCACCATCATCAACAAATATTAACCCTGTCCCCATCCCCAGGTCTACAAATATGATCGCAGCACCTTGTTCCATTCGTCTAATATGAGGACGACCAGTTTTCTAATTTGATGAAGTTAAAGTGAAAATATGATCAAGTCTTTTTTTAAGCCGTTTCAGCTCCCAGCTAGCACACGACTGTGTCTCGCTAACACTACCAGGAATGATTTGAAAGCTTGTTCTGTGGCTCCATTCTGTTTGATGTGCTGTCTACTCTCTAAGCTAATTAGAAGAACCTTAAGGCACTTTTCCATAGGTGTACATTCACCGTGCTGTAGCCAGGTAACAGTGTTGCTGACACGCTGGCAGCACAATTAGCTCCCCTCAGCATATGAGTGTTCATTATCAGGTCATATGGAGTTGTACCAGCGGAACGGTTTTCCATTAGAGACACTTTTGTTATTGGTTTTTTTTTTGTTTTTTTTAATTTACAAGTTTTATTTATTTATTTTTTGGTTAACCATGCCATGAAAACCTAACCTAGCTAACGAGCAATACTCTGGTACAGCCTTGCAATTCTCACAGCTTTAGAAACCCCCCCCCCCTGAAATGTATCTTCAACCCAGATGGATTGTAGCGCTTGTACTTTGCCTAAATCCCAGTTGTTCGTTTGTATTTACATTCTAGTTCTTTTGCAGGGACAGCAAACCAAAAAAATAATAAAACCCAACCATGGTTGTCATGACAACATTTAAACCAAAAGGCTGTAAGTTATGCAGTAAGCTCGGATGTGGCCTGATTTTGGCCCTGGCGTTGTACTGGGTCACAACAGCATGGGTATGACTATTTGTTATACAGAGATGTTTTTAAAACTGATTAATTACATGAGCATAAGCACTAAATGTGAACGTTCATACTGTTGCAAGAACAACTAGCTTGCAATTTCTGTTCTTCCTCATTTACGGGCCATCAGCCTTCACCTCTGGACAGACACAGGGCCAGCTGTAATGGGTTCCTGAGACTGATGGGGTCTTGTTTTGAGCAGAAGCAGGCGCGGCTAAACCCCTGACTGTGCCGAGATTATCTCCAGGCCCTGTTTCCCCTATGGCCCTAAAACATGTTCATCTGTCCTTGTTTCCTGAGCTGTCCTCATCATCAACACAGACAGCCATGAAACAAACTATTGTGCTCGTGCTGGCATCACGCCTTCACTTATACGCGCTGGTAAACAACTCTGTGGTTGGAGGCTTGTAGTAATTCCCTGTGCTGTGGACTAATGGCTTCACGCTTACTGATCGGGACACCAGCTCTGGTGCGAGACGGCTTCAGCCGCCACCATCATAAAGACAAAGACAATTACAGCGATTGTTGTTAAGCTAGCTCCCCCGTCGTCAAGGCCGAGACTAGGATTACTCTCAGCAATGGTGCCAAAAACAATGAAAGCTCAGGGATGTTTTCAGCACAAGTGAAGGAAGGCATTGTTAGAGGATAATCATTACAGCAAGTGGGCCTATGGGTTTCTCTCTCTCCCCCTCTTTCCTTCTTTCTCTTTTTCACTCTCAGATTTAACTACATTCTGGTTCAGTGAGTCCCAGAATGGGCTGCCATACGTTTTCTAGCAGTGATCTATGACTTTCTCTCCCTTCCTCTCTGTTTTCTCGTTTTATCTCTTCAATTTTTATTTTACTCTTGTTTATCCCTGTCTCTCTCTCTCTCTCCCTTGACCTTCATGAGATACCACCTACTATAATGCTTTCCAAATACAGTGTTTTGCCAGGTACACCCCTTCGTCACAAGAGTATTCCCAAATGGAGGTGGCCATCTTTGCCACAACAAAGAGTTCAAGGTGTTGATTTGGCCTAATCTGGTCCATGGAGAGCCCACCTTACAACTTAAAGGACAACTTAGAGGACTTAAAGGATATGCTGGAAATGTCTTCTGTTGTGTTGTGGAGCCCATGCCTTGATTTGTCAGAGCCGTTTTAACAGTGTTTTAATAATAGGCAGGTGCTGTTAATGTTATAGCTGATCAGTGTTGTTATACATACTGAATATACACACGTACATGTGTGTGTGTGATGTGCGTGTGTGTGTACATATATGTATATATTTATTATATGATAACGTACACTCTGTGTATGTGTGTGTGTGTGTGTGTGTGTGTATATATATCTATATATATACTATATATATATATTAGGACGTGAGACTTATCGCGCGATAATCTATTCACAAAGTTGGGTTGGGAGCTGGGTCTATACTACGCAAGCTATGATGGCTTTCACCTTGATATTTTAGCGTGGATTTACTCTCTCTCTCTGTCTGTCTGTCTGTCTGTCTCTCTCTCTCTCTTTCTCTCTGGTTCGTGACTTTTCCGGATTGCGCCTGTTTTAAACCTGTCTCGCTCTCTCTGTGCCTCTCTCTCTCTCTCTCATTCGTGACTTTTCCGGAGCGCGCGGATCATCTCTCTCTCTCTCTCTGTCTCTCGCTTGCTCTCTCTCTCTCTCTCTCTCTCAATCTCGCGCCGCTAACGCCAAGATTACAATGCGATTAACAGCGTTAAAATTTTTTTTATCTATGCCCACCTCTAGTTTGATATGTGTGTGATTATGTATACTCTGTCTCACTTCTTCCCTTCCTCCATCTTTCCAAACAAGAAGTACATCAAACCAGCACCTCCATTATTCATAATTCACCAAAACAATGCTAACAATAAACATAACAATCACAGAGTACACTGGATAAACACAGTACAGCTAACAAATGCCACCATGAGGGCCCTCCTCTGTTCCTCGGCCCATTTAAGGCCTGATTGAGCGGCATGTTTGGGCCTGGCTGTGGCAGGGCGCTTCGCTGGAGCATTTAAGCAAGCGTGGAGCTCTGCAGTGGCCCAGGCTGCCAGCAAGTGAAAACACCTAATGCGATTTACGGCTGCCGCTGCTTTGAAGCTTCTCCAGCTGCCGCCATGCTAATTGTTCTGACAGGGAGAAGCCCGGCCACGCCATCTCGAGCTTTACTGCTTTAAACCCTGAATCTGACGCCTCAAGCCCCCCAAGTTTGGCCGCCGTTTCTGAGACTGTAGCCGAACGTTCAGGCAGCCGCGCACCTCGAGAGCTCCCTGAGCATTCGGGGAACGGGTTTTGGCACAGGCGCTGCACGCTGATTCAGTAGGCTCTTTAGTATATGGATTAAGGAATGCTGAGAAATCCCCTGCTGAATGCTTCAAGCCTGTGCGCACTATAATCAGTGAATAAGTGACTCATTTATCATGTGAAAAGAGGAAATCATCACATTTCATCTGTTATTGTGGCCTGAGTGGCTGATAAAAAAAGCTCTTGCACACAAAGCAACTTGAGCCGGTTTTTAGGAGTGGGGCTGTTTTAGAGGCTGATTTACAACCTGCTTGTGTTTGAGATAGTGTGTGTGAGCGGATGATAAGAGTGTGTGTCAGAGGGCAGCGAAAGAGAGCAAGAGAGAGAGAGAAAGAGAGAGAGAGAGGGAGAGAGAGAGAGAGAGACTTTCACCATGGTCCTCAAGCAAGTAACGCATAATTTACTCAAGCCCTTGGATCCTGGTAATCTTTAGTGCCAAGGTGATAACGTTAATAGCCATTTGATTGCAGAGGAATTGTCAGCTTTTACAAGACACATCTACTATGACCCTGAGTAACATATCAGTTGAAGAGGCAAGGTCTAGTGAACAACCAATAAAACAACGTAAGCATATGTAAACACACTCACTCACACACAAACACACCCAAGACCAACCTGTGAATAGGCCAACATCTCAAAGCCGCCCAGCTTAATGGGTCTGGAAAAATAGTAGCCGTCCATAATAGCCAGGATACGCACATGCATGCCCACAATAAAGATGGCTGAAAGATTAGAATGCATTAGCCAAGCTTCAACATCCAGGGGCCTCAGAGTTCTTCGAGAGCTCTCAGAGCTCAAGACCCTCAGCCTCGGCTGAACACAGTGCTCGGGGACGGAGAGCCCTTTGTTTCTCTCTTCTCTTAATGCAGCTGGAAATGAAAGCAGTAATTTCAGCCTCCACTCAGCCGGCAGTGGAAGCAGAGGCAAAAACCAATGCAGTGCTTCAAGGGTGAAGGCCAATGGAAGTTGCTGTGCTGAGAAATCCGTTGCTGTGTGTTTCTTACTGGAGGACCCTGTGATGAAACACACTAATAAAAGTGAAAGGGCACAGTCAACATGGTACTGTATGATACACTGGGTTTGTTTTGGTACTGAGTCCCTACTCTATTACAATGGAGTGTATATATAGTGGTATATATATTTCTACAGATGTTTTATTTGGCTTTCATTTAGAGTTTATTTATTACATTGCCCTTGCCTCTGTGTGTCTTTGCTGTTGTCACATAAGCAGTTTCCTTTGGGCTCAAAAATTGTGTCTGATTCTGATGTAGTGAAAATTCAGAACAAACTAATTCAAATTGTCATGATTAAGTAGTCAGTGTTTTGACTCTTGCTGTCTGTGATGACGGTAAGTATCGCCCTAACTGACCCTATTGCACCAAATGAAATTTTTTGCAAGCCCAGCCTTCCTCTCACCCCTTTGTTACACAAATGTATACCATGTTTAGGCTTTTAAATAAAAGGTCTAAATATCTGTTTAGCAAAGGGGGACAATTAGAGTGAAAAATACTGAAATGCATGTAAAAAGAATAAATTATTATTCGATTTGGGAGACTCCACTTTTACACAGTTTACTCAAGTTGTGAGGATAATGTAATTTATAAAAAGAAAGTGTTTATAATAATGGGATAATAATGCAAAATAGAAGGATTTCTACTAGTGTCTCAGTCTTTTGGACTCCACAGTATATAATACACATGGGAGCCTTGTATAACCCTGTGCACTAACAGTGTACAAAGCTCATTACCGTGTATGTGTGAAATTTGTGCCCCCTTGCATGGCAGAGTGGGACTAGACCAGCTGCTGTTTCCCAGGGGATGGGCCTGGTTTTCGGCTAGTCTGTGTCCTGGCATACTCTATGTGTTCTCTCTCTCTCCCCCTCCCTCCTCCCTTCACTGCAGCCGTCTCACCTCAATCAATACCTACATCAAAGAGCCTGAAGGAGGTGGCCACGTTCTTTGAAGCTGTTTGCACAGAGCTAGGTTTGCACAGCTAACATCAGGACTCCAGCGCGGCTGTTTGCCCTGTGCTACCTGCGTATGTTTACCCAAACACCTAGTGGATTCTCATAGAGAACAGACCTCGCCCCCCCCACTCCACCTCCACCTTACCCCCCCCCCCATTTCCCTCAGTTCTCTCTCCCATGAATCTATAAACCGATCAATGGACCTGACAGCTTTGCCAAGCTGATATTTTTCTCATATGCTGACTCCTGCCAACACTAATATTTACCCTGCGTTTTATTGGCAGGTTCTTGTTGGAAAACTTTTTTTGGAAAAAAAAAGTGGGGTTTCTCAATAAGGACACGCTGAAAATGTTCTGGTAGTAGCCAAATGTGATAGGGCCAGATATTTATCACACAGCAGGGTGTAATCAGTACTGCTGACACACTTATACTGTATTGCGTGTTAACCTTTGGCTGGCGCTGGACGAGTTCAGAGGTCAGACCTGCATGTGATATGGAGTAGTGTGAGGAGACTTTGGCCTGTGCAAGGGACCGTTTGAGTCATTGCCTGACTGTTTGCTGACTGACTCGCCTTTTAGGGCCAGTTTGTTCACAGGGCAGATAAGAAAAGCAACGAAAATAAATGATTGGATGAGAGTGACTGGCCTCAAGGCCTTACAAGATTCTATTTGAACTCGGGTCCACTGACGGTTCCATTGAAATGTATGCACGATGTAAAGGGAAGATTGTGTTTTTAAATACAAAATAGGGAAATTTAAAAATACATTTATTGCATTGTTTATGAGAGGAGGGACTGGAAGTGTGCTCCGCCCAGTAGATGGCAGTACTGTCCATCAGAGACAATCAATCACAACCGCTCTGCTGCAATCTACCTGCTTGCCTCCCTCGTTTTATTACCCATGGAAGGCACGGTGTCGCTTTATGGACAATAAAGATCATCTTAGGAAGCACAGATTGTCCTTTCAGTTCCTCTGATGGCAGTCGATAACACTGATTATGCCGCTTGAGTAAATGAGTGCTTTAGTAATGACTGATACTGAAGCAGTGCTTGTCTGTTAAAGCTTATAAACCCGTTATCAGGCCAGACAAAACTGCCAAAGGTGATTCACTCCTCTACTGCTAACCTGAGCCTGATAGAGAAAGAAACCTGATAGTGCTGAGGGCTGATGTCATCGGAAACAGGCAGTTAATGCATAAAAGTATGCGTCAACGCCTACTTATTCTAGGATTGTCAGCGATTAAGGAATGACCTTGAGTCTCCAGGAATTAGGAAAACTCAGTCAACTTAAACAAAAAAAGACAACAGTGACCTTCATTGTATCTGATGAAAAGGAATGTCTGATAAAATTGACAAGTACACAAGTAAGCAGCAAGATTTGAGGGCAGTCTTATTGTAAAATGGTACTAAAATCAGAGCACAGTCACTTTTTTACAATATTACTACTGTAAACAGAAATACAGCCCAATGATCCCATAATAGCCAGTGGTGGGTAACAGATACTTTTCCTCCTTTCACTAACTAGCAGCTCAAAACATTCAATATTTTAAGTGCTAGGTGGAGATATTTCAGCAAATTTCGCATTAAAAGATTATTACATACTAGAACTAAACCAGTGCTGTAAAATACATTCAAACTTGAGCTGTCAAATTGAATTATGAGCCCTTATTCAGACCGTAGCCGACAGAGGTCTGATTGGCAAGGCCTTTCTTGTGGTAGCATTTGAATTATAGCCATGAAAGGAGCCACAGTGGGACCACCTGCTTGTTATGACCTCACTTCCTGTTCTGCCATCCCAGTTGAATAGTGAGGGAAGTGGTTGGTTGGTAGATGCTGGGGGGGCTGTTATTTGACTGTTGCTCTAATGCTCCCCAAACAGTATTTTGAATGGCCAAGCTCAATAGTGGCAGTGTTAGGCTACAGACTGAGTCAATATTGGCCGAGCACACAGAGGAGGAGGGGTTGCTATGTGTGTAGCTGTGTGTAACTGTGTGCTAAGTGTACTCGCCTTCTGAACCCTGCCCACAGCCGCAGCGACAATGAAGACAAGCAGTTGGGGGGGTGACTAGGGGATGGAGGGCAAGAGGAATTCTCTCTTCTGCTTAGGGTGCTCCTTGTTTGATAGAAAAAGACATTCTTTTTTGTCAGTACCGTTGCTTTGAATGCCACAGTTATTGTTGGCCCTGGATTCGTACCGTTATCTTTGTTGTGTCAATATTGCCCAACTCATGCTCAGACAGCAGGAGACCTGTGTCAAGGTCTCCTGCTCTCATTCCCACTTTTATTAGAAAGCTGGCTTTCAGAAAACTTGTAAGGTCAGAAAAGATGGTTTACTGCAGTATTATGCAAATAAACAATGATTTTGCCTCGAGGAGCAATGAGTAAAAGAGATGCGGAGAGTTGCATGGACTTTGCATGGAAAAACAGTTGTTTTGCTTCAGGACAGGTTTGTAACTTTGACTTTGCATTTCATTTAAATAAGAGGCTTCTGATGCTTCCTTCATGTAAATGTAATCAAATTTACCGATATCATATTGGGCTGTAAAACAAAATCTCGCATCTCAGAACAGAAACCACTGCATTAGATAATTAACACTGTTTTTCTGTTCATCTACTGATTTTTCTCACTAAGTGCAAGCTGTGAAATGAAAATGAATGGATCATTTGTGCTTTTGCTACCCAGCCGCTTGTTTTCCTCAAACTGTCTTTTAGCATGAACAGTACTCCATATAATCATGTAATTTCCTGCAAAAAAGATCGTCTTATATGTTTTGGTTCATTAGGAAAGTTGTCTTTGACCTGCTTCTATCTAATGTTGCAACTTGACTTCCCACATTTTGTTCATTGTCTTATAATGCATTTTTCCATCAAAACTGCTGTGTTAAAGATCACATTGCGCTGCCATATAGAGAGGCCTGAGCACTTTCCATATAAAAAGGCTGCTCCTCTTCTGGAAATCATTCTGTAAATAAAACACTCCTCTCCTTCTCAGACTGCACCTCTACATCACACTGTTTGTGTTTGTTACAAGAGGCACATGAGGGAAATCTGTCACATGACACTAAATTTGTGTATAAATTAGTGCTGTTAAAATATGATTAACTATTTAAGTTTATTTATTTTCTATAACGCTTTAAAATAAATTGATCGCGCGATTAATTTGAAAATTAAACGCCCCTCTGCAATGCAGTACCACACAATCTGTGGGGGCAGTATTGCGCTACGTTGGCAACCAGCATGCCTGAAGAAGAAGCCACTTCATCTGGCCAACTTCATCTTTGCCAAATAACTTTGTCAAGCTAGCGATGGAAGATAAACACACGCTGTTAAATGAACAATTTCGCTTTAAGTTACTCCCAGAGGGGGGTTTGGACCAGACAAGGGTAATATGTGTGCTTATCAAAAGTGAATTCAATCACCACCGAAGCACTACATCACTATCATATAACCTCAAGGCGAAGCGTTGATAACTTAGTGTGTTCATTAGGGGTGTGACGAGACGCTTTTCCCACGAGACGAGACGAGACACGAGACTGGGGTCACGAGAATTTTAAAGAAATTCTCAATGTTTAAATGTGTAGCAAAAATAGCCTTTTATTTAACTGAAAAACACAAAATGCAGAAAATGCATGTCCATT
>JBBPDH010000037.1:16024021-16035247 GCA_037974565.1 Clupeocharax schoutedeni
GTGGGGACATTTCCACGCCCCGAAATGTGACGCTGAACGAAACGAACTGTGATTGGTTGTTTGACATGTCGGTCAAATGGCCTTATGGGCGGGCCTTAGCCAAAAAAGCTGCTATGAATTCCAGACCTTTAGCTGTCAGTCTGAAGGTCTGGCTACGCGAGACTAGGGTTAATCTGGATACTGCTGCACCTCCATATTCAGGATGGTTTAACTAAAGTAAAGTTTGAATTAAAAAAAGGTGTAAGTTTGTAGTTTAATATCCTATTTTCTTTATATATTTCTAAAATCCATAGCTGTTTACTGCTGTATTTTCACAGAGATGTTGACACTTTACTCGTACACAAGTAGCTTGATGCGCCCAGAGTGAAAGTCTACACAGAGGCTAGTTCTGTGACCCGAAGAAACGCTGCCCTTAAGAAAAAACAACACATAATATCTCACAATTCAACATTTATTCAACACCTCATGCTCTGTATGTGTTCAGCTGTTTATAAAATTCTTAACACATCTGGATGACATGTTAACAAGTGCTGGTTCTCTAATGAAAAGACATTAAGTAGCATTAACTAAGACCTGTGCCTATCAATCAGTCATGGTTTCCGTTTCATACATTTTTCAGGGCACTTATCTATATAATAACATCCTCATATCACATGCAGGACAAGTGACTTCAATTATGCAAAAGCATGAAGTGCACCTAGTATCCTATCACATGTATCATGTGTATTGCTTTTGTGTGACTAATGTTATGTCTTTTCACCCACACCACATGCCCTCTGGCTAGCGTTCACCACCTTGACGGCTACTCTGCTAAATATGGTGAAAAGTCTGGACGACCAAACTGTGCTGGAGGCTTGCTGGCCCTGGCATGGATCCCTACAGCTCATCTGACCAGGAGAACAATAATATCCCAGACAGACACAAACGATCTCAGAACAGCCATAACGACGGAAGCATAGCTCAGTTACTAGTTTCATTTCATGGAAGCAAGATTTATACATTAAATGAGCAGTACATTGAACATGAAGTGGAAACATAAATGGTGTTTGCATTGTTCTTGACAATGGATGCTAGATTAATCTTGGTCCTGCTATTTTCTCAGCCCTTTGAGAGCCAATATAATTAGTCAGAACGTTAATTTTACAAGTGGAAAAAAGTTTGGACACACATTCTCATTCAATATTGTTCCTTTGTTTTTATTATTTTCTACATTGTAGATTAATATTGAAAACAATCAAAATGATGAAGGAACACATGGAATTATGCAGTAAACCAAAAAGAGTAAACCAAACCAGAATCTGTTCTGTAATAAGGGAATGATGGACTGTTGTTCTTTTTACTTAGTTCAGTGGTTCTTGCCATAATGTGCAGTAGAACCGTAGTGGAACAGGACACTAACTGTGGACCAACCCGACCCTCACAGCTGATGATCCACACACAGTAAGAAGGAGAGAAACTCCACTAACGAACTCTTGAGGAAGAAACTCCTATTAATTAAACACCATTCCAGGTCAAATCCTCATGAATCTGATTGAAAAAAAAGCACAGAGTGTGCAAAGCTGTCATCAGAGCAACCACTAATAAACAAAAAGGAAATCGTCGAATGAGAAGGTGTGTCCAAACTTTTGACTGGTAATGTACAGCTCATCATTCAGATTCAGATACAATACATTACATACATCTACCTCTACGTGTGAGGTGGATTTAGTCTAGATAAACACGAGCCCACGTTCAGATGAGTTACAGCATCTCCAGCAGGAGCTCAGATTAATGACTCTAGTGTGACATCATCATTATCATCCTCATCAGCTCTTAATGCCACTGTGTCATGTTCCTCCCTCCGCGCTTCCTGCAAATTGATTCAGAAAGGGCAATCTGTCAGATAAACAAGAAAGAGAAAGGAAAGATTAAAAGGCTCCGGAATAATTCATGCCATTTTTGCCTCCTTTGACAGTTCAGCATATAATGACCTTCTGTCTCATTTGGGCCTCATTTGGGGAGCGAAAAATGCAGGTATTCTGGTGGCATTCAGCGAGATGACTCGTAAGAAAAGGAAGGGGAAATTAGCATGAATTATTTTAAAGCTATCTTGGATATCGTTTTTTTTTTTTTTTTTTAAGCCAGTTTCCAGAAATGCATAGTTTTATAACTGCAGGTTTATGCCTTTAAAAAAATATTAATTAGTATTCCTGTCCACAGATTTAAACACCTTTCCAATAAATGTAATAAACACTTGCAGACAGACTGTATTCATAGCCACCAACTACAGGGGACACGGAGTTACTGTCCCCCTCAAAACTAAAGTTGGATGGGGCGGTCCTAGTACAGAACTAGAGAAAAGTGCTAAAAGTTGATGCAACTGTCTGAACACAGATGAGACAGCGAAACTGCATTCAACCATCAAAAAACTGAAAGCATACAGCAACTAGTAGAACTGTGCCCAAATTTGACTGGTTCTATGACTAGTTTGGTTGTAGCATGGGATGCTAGTTTTCTACAGCAAGCAAAAAACAGCATGAGCTTTAATTGCCTTCATCTAGTATGTTATTGCATATATTTTAGCATATATTGTAGTTTAATTTCATTCCATTACCTGTATAATAACAAACCCAAAACTGATCATTAATTTCAATATGCAAGCCTACCATTCCAACTCATGTAGCTACATCTTTTCTCCAAATGTAATGTCTTTTGTTGGATTGTATTACCAATAAAGTGCTCCACAGATCCACAGCCACTGGCATGATTATAGTGCCAAGACTGATCAGCTGTGTGGTGTGTTATACCACCATGACGCTGCCCCGGATACACAGAGATAAACGACCCACCTCACTTCCCCTGTTTGTCTAAGTGAGGCTGTGTACAGTGAGAGCCCCCAGAGGACTTGTGGTTTAGCAAAGTGCCTCCACACTGTTTGTCTTCATCCTGTGTTGCTTTTATTCAGCAGATCAACATTAACCCCTCTACATTTTTTGAGCACTTGGACTGCAACACACTTGATTTTATGTCAAGTGTTTTATGTCATGACCAAATTACTTTAATGTAATTAAACTACTGATTACTGATTAATCTCTTCAAAAGTAATGAAATTACTAATGAGATTACTTTATTTCAAGAGTTACTAGTTACATCACTAGTTAGATTACTAGTTATAGTTATTTCCCCACCCATGTGTGGGGAAACTCTTAAAACAGTTTAAACACACTCTTTTAGGCCTTTATTTGTTTTGTCTTTTTATTCCAAAAACTGAAATTGAATTTGCACAGCAGAATTTAACTCTGAACCCTAAAACCCCTTATTTAGTATAATTTGTACAAACTACAAACTATAATCAACAAAACTTTTTTGGCCTTTCTGGTCAAATGCATGTTTTATTTGCAATTGGAAATAAATATGCATACTCTGTAGAATATGATGTACAGTTAATATACAGTATACTTTCGCTGAATGTGAAAACAGAGCCATTGTTAAGATCTTGATACATTTGTAGCCGTAGTTTGGTTTTGTAGACGGAGCGGGGTGGTTTGTCGGGGCTATAGTTTCAGTTTGTTGACTAGGGGGAGGTTTGCCTGCCTTGAGCCTGTGCTGTAATGAAAGTTCAGAATGACAACTGTCTATTTTTAATTATCATTATCGATCTGTGGCTATATGTAAAGCTTTCCAAACTGCAGCTCTAAATGCCCAGAAAACCACGTCCCTGTTTAAAATAATGGGAAACATAAATTGTGGCCCATGCAAAACTACTCCCTGTACAGCATGTGATCAATTATTTTCACTCAACAAAACATGGAATGGCATAGAGTCAATTACCGAACCAACACCACCTAAGCCTGAACCAGTGGCGCAAAAATGCAGTATGCGGTATATGCGGTGCATATCGGCGCACCGCCAGGGGGGGCGCCAAAACAAGGGAGGCACAGAAAAAATATAATTGGCTTAAATTTATTCTTTAAAACTGTTCTTGTGCTTTTAAATCATGACTATGCTCTAAATATGTTGTTTCAAATATTTAAGAAACGTAGGACCTGGCTACTGGCAGTAGATTTTATGACCAGTGATGCTGCCGCGACGAGGGGCAGGGGGAGTTATATGGGGGGGGGGCAGGTGTTGCATAGACCCAAAAAGTGAGTAGTTGCACCCCTGGCCTGAACACATTACTATTGCCTTAAAAAAGATGTAGATGTTTGTAAAACAAAACTAACAAACCTACAGAAGCCTTTATCCTCTGCATTTTTTCCCTAAAAATGTATAAAACCAAGTACGCACACGCCAAAAATCTTCAGCAATTTGGCTCGATGATAACTGAAAACCACACATTGAAGAATGATTATGAATCATTGAAAATGGGCACGTACACACACCAAATCAAACCATGATCATGATAGCTGCACTAATGAACATGTAAGAAACCACTCAACCAGATGTTTGTAATAGAAGCTGTGATATACTGTAAGTATTTGACTGTTTGCTTATTTAATGCTAAGCCTCAATCCTCCAGCAGTGCATGCACCACTGCTCACCCCAGATGTGCAGGATCTGAGCATGCTTGGTCTAGCAGTGTCCCATGACTTAATGGCCTGAGTCACTCTAGTTGTGCACAAGCCTAACGTAGGACACGTGTGAGCTGCGTATTAAAGGCATGATGAAAGACCTTTCTGCTTTCTACATGTAGATCAACATACATTACGCTTCCGAATGAATACAAATCAGCGGGACATCAATCACTTGCAGCCAGCGACTAGAGGCAGGTTCAGTAAACAAATGAAGATCACCCATCGGGTTGTTCCCTCATCGCTCACACGCAGTAAGAGAAACAACCGCATCCACAGCCCTCATAAAACCTGCTACGAGTCTACATGGCCTATTCATAAATATTTCACAGATCCTCCAAGGCTTTTCTCCTCAAGTTTGTTTTCTGTTTCGACCTATTGGCAGACCTGCCCAGACAGTGTTCTCCATGCTGGCAGAAGCCATGGAGCAATTCAGTTATCCTCCATTAAACCTCCCTATGCAGCACAAACCACACGGGCGCGTCCAAAACCGAGCTGTGTGGCGTGTGAGGATGTCGTTTCAGACTATGCCAGGGCTTTTCCATAAGCATGTCGTAAACGAGCTCATCAAGGCTGCAAGAGGGCCTCATTGAGATCGCTTGTTTTTTTCACATTTCACATTTTTTGCACACTGCAGAACTTCAGAAATTAAGATAATCAATAGGGATTCACCCCCTTTGCTACAGTAACCATCCCCCTGCTCTTTTGTAAAGGCACATGTAGCAATATTGCTGTGAGGATTTGATTTAGTCACTGTTAGTGAGGTCAGGCAGTAATTGTGCATTTTCTCAAATTTAGAAAAGAACAGAAAACCCACTGAATTAAAATACATTTCGAAAATAAAGACTTCTGAGAATAATAATTAGAGGTGGAATTAGAGCTGCAGAACAATTTAATTAATTATTCAGCTTAAGATCTAAACAATTTAGAAACAACTGCTTCTTGGAATATTTCTTATTCCTGTGGAGTCCCACAAGGTTCAATCCTAGGACCTTTGTCTTTCTCTTTGTAGCTCTCAGAAAGAAATGTAAAAATCAGTTTTTATAGCTAGAGTTATTTTAGAGATACATTTCTACAAGTTTCTATCAAGAAAAAACGAACTGAAATAATATGAACTGAAATTCAGAGCTGCTTTGTGAGAAGCCAGGCCTTTTTGCTTCTTCTACCAAATCTAAAGTATCAGCCCTGGGGTTTTATCATCCAGCATGCAAACATAATCTCTAAAGTTGCTTCTACTGCTTCTAAGTTGTATTTTGTCTCACAGAGAATGCAGAAAGGCTTGATTTCAATTAAGCTTTTATACTTATTTGTTACCAGCAGAATGTATTACTGTAATGCTCTTTTAACTTCACCTAAGCAAACAATACATCCTGGACAACTTGGACAAAATGCAGAAGCACAGAACGCAACAACAAACAGAAAAAGAGAACATACCACCCCTGATCTGAAATAACAGCCCTGGTTCCTTGGGTGTAATATAGAGGTCAGCAGTTCTTCTCCTGAACATCTAACCTCCCACAGGTTTCACCTCCTTCACACACCTGATCCAGCTAATCAAGGACGAGAACAGAAGAGAACAGTTTGATGGATCAGGAGGGCTTGATTAGGGTTGGAGGTAAAGTCTGCAGAAAGGTATGTCTCGAGGAGCACTGTTGGTCACCTGGTTTATTTAAAATATCTTTGATCAAGGAGTTTTAAAATCTGTTTCAACACATGACCATAGATTTTCAGACAGTGTTCTTCTGCACATCCTCTAAGAAATAGAGGAGAAGGCTTTCATGCTTTTAAACAAGTTTCTATCATGTATTAGGCAATCAAGGTGAGAAATATTTGAAGACATCTCTAAATTTCTGATGTTTTGTCTCAGATATTTTTAAGCAATAATCATTTTTAATGTTTCTGAAAGTGTTTTAGAGGGTCATTTATTTCTGTTACCAAACAGTAACATTAATAAACAAAATGACTTACATTTTTAAACGGGTTTCACTGTTAAATTTTATTTCATCTGCTTCTTTTTATTATTGTATAACAAAACCACAGTCTTATTGCAGTTCAACCTGAATAAAAATAAACCACACTTTAAATCCACTCTTTATGATCCATTTCTGTCATTATTTCCAACATTTCATTATTCAATCAGTTTTGAAATTATTTCATAAAAAATAAATACACTCATGTTGTTTTGATAGCAATGTAGGAAACAACAGATTGAAACGACGTTCGTCGATAACGGCTTTGCCTGGTGCTGCCTGTCAAAAATACCTTTGGTGGTCTGTAACGGCTGTGCAGTTCATCAGGTTTTTACTCTTCTGGAAGTCCCCATACTCTCCACCCTCTGCTGCAGGAGCCTTTCCAAAGCCTCAGCTACACACACCCAAAGCCAGACCACCAGTATCTGAACCCAAACCACAACACACACATGCTGGGTTGCAGACAGCGGAACACAAACAAAAGTGCTTTTCCTCTTCTCTGTTGTTAAGAGAGTGAGAATTTTTTTCTTTATGTTGGTTGTCTTTTCTTTTTGAGGGTGGATTTTTTTTTTTACAGCTTTTGGCAGGAATCCCTAAACCTCAGCACTTGACCACATTTTCACATTCTCAGCCACACGTGCGCACACACACACACACACACACACACACACACATATTCTCTCTCTTAACCTCTCTATGAACACTGCCAGATTTTTTCCCCCCTTCGTGGAAAACAGAAGGATGGTGACATTGTATTTATTGGGCACTTCTGTTGCTGTTAATCTAGTAACACACAAAACCACATACACACACATGCACACAGAGAGAGCCCTATAACACTGGAACACTGCATTAATTATCATTGGATCATTAGTGGTTGAATAAGGAGAATCAAAAGCGGTTAATCAGCATGTGAACTCCCAGTCACACTAATTAAGCGAGCGTGGAGCATTGTGGGTCCGATTGAGGGTGTGTTCATTACACACATTATTCCAATTAGCACCTGTGGGAGCCGGGGCTGAGGGATATAAGCAGTGCTGCTCCGCGGGGCCCAGTGTGCTTCTCCATGGCCTCTTCTGAACACACCCTATTAACCACCATAGCGAACAGCTCGGGAGCAATTTACTCTGGAGTGGGATGAAACGAGAGCAGCTCCTTTCACTGCATATGCTCAGGGAACAGCTATGCTGAAGCCTAATATCTTCATCTGGAGGGTTTGAAAGGATTTAAAAGAGGTTAATGTAGCCTGCAAAGGAAATGTGTATTTTATCACGGTCCATTGTGCCAGTCACTTCCAACTGATCTGGTCTCTGGCCATCATTTGGTTTCTAACCGTGTGACACACCGTTATCCTCAGATCAAAATAGAGTGCATAGCCATCACTATCATCACTATCGGAAGCAAATCAGCAGAATTGATGAATATGAGTCAGTTGTGGAACTAATCCTGCTTAATATATACACTCATGCTGTGTGACGTCATGCTGTTAGCTGTGTATTTCTTCCTGTGGGCAAATAGAGTGTTTGGGTATTTGGGTGAATACGACAACTGGCTTTTAGAAGCTCAACTGAACAAGCAGTAGCTAATTTTCTGGTTTTTAAAGGAGGAATATTGCGTGTTTCAACATTGGTACTGGTATTGTAATTAATACCACAAAAGAGATGAAAACTGTTGATACAAATGCTGTATTATGTTCCAAGAGGGTTGTGGCCCTGCAGTAGTCCAGTGGGTTACACTGTTGCCTCACTCCTCCAAGGTTTGGGGTTTGAATACGGGTGATGGCTTTGCGTGTGGAGTTTGCGTTTGAGTTTCTCCTCATGGTAGTGTGGGTTTCCTCCGGGGTCTCCGGGTTTCTCCCACAGTTCAAAGACATGCATGTCAGGTGAACTGGGGATTCTAAATTAACCATAGGTGTGTGTGTGTGTGTGTGTGAGAGAGTGTGTGTGTGCACCCTGCGGTGGGCAAAGATAACATAAACCGTTATAAATTTGAGGGCCCTGGGACCCTAGTAAAGATTAAATGATTACAGAAAATGAATGAAAGTACAAATGGATGCAAAATATTTTCAGTATCAATACCAATACATCTGTTTCGGGACAATTTTCTATGCAACATTTTTTTTCCCAATAGCTTTTTAATTACAAAATTAAGTGACTGTAGTATGAACTGTAAACGAGCAGACATGGGAATGAACAATAATGCTGGACAGTAATGGGTTGCAGATTGATCTAGAAGAGCTGTGATAACACACTTACAGACTGTAATTTAGACAGTCAATCACAATGCTAGGTTTGAAACAAGCACGTCTGATTGACTCCAAAGCTATATGCATGCTAGATGTTTTCGTCTCAAATGATCTAGTGGTATTGAAGTAATAAGATAGATCTTATAAATGCTTCTTCAAGGCATTTTTAAAGATAACACCATGTCAGTATCATAAAAAAGGCCTATTTGAGATTATAAGCAAGACATGGTTTACAGCAAGTAATGATTTAGAAACACAGTTTGCAACTTAATGGCTAGAGGATTTTATTTCTTGCTACAGTGCAAAACTACCAGACGCCAAACAAGCTGATTAACTGCGTTCAGTTTAAAGAGAAAATTCCAACTCTATTCCAAATAACAAATTATTGCCCTCTGTAGAAAGGTTTCAGCAAGTCCTGTTGTGAAAGCCCTTTTTCCTTCTGCTACATGCCAGACAAGCTACATGTTGCTGAAACCATCTGAAAATCTGCTGCTTTGGAAAACCAGCGGATAACGCTGAAGCACATTTTTACGCATTGGTTTCACTTTGGGTTGGTTTTCACCAAAACACATCCCACCCCAGTGTGTGAGACCACATCCCACCCCAGTGTGTGAGACCAGTTTGTATTCACTACAATTAGGTCTTAAAGGTGTGAACATTTTCATTGCATGTGCTCCCCATAAACAGCCCTGTGCTTCCCAAAACGAATTTTTGCCGCATCGCCTCATTGTGGCAGAAGGCAGCAGGCAGTAAATCAGGATCTCATCTGGCTCTGGCTGCTGGCTGTGTACGTTTATGAAAAGCGCTGCTCGGTAATGATAGTATTATTCGCCCACGCTCAAACTCCTTCAGCCTGGAATGTCACAAAGCTGGCGGAGAGGGAAATCACTTCGCACGTCTTGCCCGAGCTCATCGCTGGGTTGCATTGTGAGGAAATGAGATGTATTTGCTGTAAATGCATATAGAGTGACAGATAGAAGTGTGTGATTTTATTATGCCGGGGAGAACTTGAATGTTTGAGGTACTTGAAGACATTGATTCAAAATATTGATTCGCTGAAAATGAATGCGTCCTTTTTCGAGTTTTGTAAGCGCTTCAAACAGTACATTTAACCTTGAAAATGTTTTGACCAAATGGTAAAAAGCAATTTAAAACATATTGAAGGATCTTACTGTTTGTTGTATGAAGAGTCAGTCTTCTTAGTCTTTACATATAAAGGCTTTTTTTTGCAAATACATGACTTAATGTGTTTCTATGAAGGGGATACTCGACAGCTTCATAGGTATGAACTGCAGCTACACTGAAGAAGTTTTAGTATAACAAACAGAAATGATTCTACAACAACTAAGAAAGTATCTTAAGCTCCACAATGTCCTCGTGTATGAAAAGGAGTGATCAAATATTAAGGTCAAGAACTTGACAAGAAATTGATCATTCCAGTTTATTTATTGAATGATCTTAAAATACCTTCTGGTCTGCACCTTACAGTATTAAAAGTATTTAAAACTACTAAGTTATTAATAGATAAAATATCAGAAACTACTGAATACATGTCAATGTTCAAATGAGACCGCTAAATATAACGTTCAAAAATTAAAGAACAACTTTTAAAGGACTCTTGTGTTGTCATAACAGAATATATGTTAAAGGTTAGTTTGTATTTGTATTTTCTGTTTTATTTATATATTTTCGGTACATGCGGTAGCCAAACACTGCATTTACTTTCAATGAGTCACATCACATCACTCATCAACTGCTGGCTGCTTTGAAGGCTGTTTCTGAAACCCAAGCAGGGAAGATGCCAAGAGGAAAAAATGTATCCAGCTTTTACATTTCTGTCACCTACAAAATAAACAGACAAAAAGCCCTTTTGTTCTTTTTAAGCATTCTGTCTCCCACACAGGGTGTGTTTGAATACTGACCCAGAGCATGACTATGGCCATAAAACTGTTAATGTATAACTGTAAATGCATAACTGTAAATGCATAACTGTAAATGTATAACTGTTAATGTATAACTGTAAATGCATAACTGTAAATGTATAACTGTTAATGTATAACTGCAAATGTATAACTGTAAATGCATAACTATTAACACAACTGCAAATGTAGAATTGTAAATATATAACTGTAGATGCATAACTATTAATACATAACTGTTAATGTATAACTGCAAATGTATAACTGCAAATGTATAACTGTAAATCTATAACTGTAAATGTATAACTATTAATACATAACTGTAAATGTAGAATTGTAAATGTATAACTGTAAATGCATAACTATTATTACATAACTGTAAATGTATAACTGTAAATGCATAACTATTAATACATAATTGTAAATGTATAAGTGTAAATATATAACTGTAAATGCAGAACTATTAATACATAACTGTAAATGTATAACTGTAAATGCATAACTGTAAATGCATAACTATTAATATTCAATTCAATTCAATT
>JBBPDH010000037.1:16094805-16111892 GCA_037974565.1 Clupeocharax schoutedeni
GGTAGTGTATGACAAATAGACACTTTACTCTTACAGACCATTCACAGCAACATGGTGTCAACATGGTACAGGCATGGCAGAGACATTTGCAGTGAATACATACAATTACAGATCATAGTTCCTGTGCACAATTTCTCATCCTCTAGCCCAGTGGTCAACAACCCTCCAGGAGATCTACTTTTCTGCAGAGTTCCTGCATTCAGTGTGCTGCCCCTCCTTTTTCCAAACACGAATGTATCTGATCCAGCCGATCAGAGACTTCTGAGGAAGCTCATTAGCTGGAGCAGGTATGGCAGACTGCAGTGGAAACCATGCAGGAAGGCAAACCACCGAGTTCAAAGTTGGTGACCACTTTTCTAACAATTTATCAGTTTTCAGTTTCGTACCACAGGACCACTGCTGGCTGGATAATTTTTGTTTGGTGGACAATTCCAAACTCAGCAGTTACACTGAGGTGCATTAAAAAACCCAGCAATGCTGCTGTGCCTGGTACACCACCACACACTACCGTGCCCCAACCATGTTGGCATCACTGCTGTGCTGAAAATTGCTCACAATTCAAATCATATCTAGTCAGTGGTGGCGTTATTGTGGCCCCTTTCCAACGACGGACAGGGCAGAGGGGAGCTGATAAAACTGCGGCCACAATTGGACTACAGAAAGTGCAGTGCACCTGCGTGGTATTTTTAATCAAATGGCCAATGTGTGCAAGGACAATAAACCAACAGCCGAGCTAAACGGGAGAGCCTGCTTTAAAACTGAAGCACGTTTATCATGATATGAACGTTGTTTGACAAATTTTGACAGAAGCAGTTATAGACGAGGCCTTAATCATGAGGGTGAGGTGGGGGCCACAGCTGATGACAGCCCTCCCTCTAATACATGTCCTCACACACCATCTGCTCCGGTGTGGGACTGGGCCCAGGGCGAGAGCAATTTACTCTTGTGCAGAAGTGTTGCATTTTGTTCATCTTCCTATGTGTGTGTGTGTGTGTGTGTGTGTGTGTGTGTGTGTGTGTTTGTATGTGTAAAGGAAAGGGAGAGCGACAGAGAGAGAAAAGTCATCTCAGTTCATGTCGGGGATCAGCAACAAAAGACAGATGAACACAGCAGCGCCCCAGAGAGGGACAGAAAGAGTGAGGCATAGAACGCGGGAGCGTGTTGTCTATCAAGACACTGATGCTGTTGAGAGTCCCATCTGCTCTCCCTCTCTCCGCTATCATTGCTCCCATCATTCTAATTATCCTCATTACTGCAATTTATCCAGCCTTCACTCCGTCAAGCTTCACACGGCATGGAACAAAGAACAGCAGCTTTGCTCTCGGTGCATCTCACATTGTTACAGTATCAGAAAGGCCCTCCATAGATCATCTACTGCTTTTAGAGGAACATTCCGTTCCTTTTTCAACCTAAACTCCTGCTACATCTGTAGCATAATCATTTCAGTGTATTTCCTTGAGCAGGGACCTGTTTACATCACACTGAGGCAGCTGCCCATTGACTTTCGTAGTGAGCCTGTTTTGAGAATGGGTTTTCTTTCTGTTTTGCGAGGCACTCCAGGGGGGTATTCCAGAAAGAAGGTTATGCTACATAACCGGGTAAGTTCTGCGCTAACTTAACCTTGAACTTATCCGGTTATGTAGCATAACCTGCTTTCTGCAATACCCCCCAGGGGTTTTCGATGACATGATACAGAGGCAGCCGATAGAGATTAGGTAGAAAAAACACCGGAGTTCTCCTTAAAGCATGATTAAGACAGTAGCGGTTAGACTAAGTGGGAAGCAATAGCTGGTTGTTGCTTTTCTTTGAGAGAGGCAGAGTGTGCCAGAGTGTAATTTACGTCGCGGTGCGTTTTTATGACTCCTCGGGAGCCACGACTCCCATCTCACTTGAGCGATGCCAAAACCACCGGGAAATCATTAGCTGTAAGAGCCTATCACGGAGACGCCCGGGTTGATTGAAGAGGTAGGAAAGAACTTCATAATCATGTTAAATTAGAGGTCCTTTAGATTTAATCTCACCCCTTTCCAATCTCTTAATTACTTATTTGTCCCAATTATTTGCTTTACTGAACCCATTACTACCCCCTTTCACCTCTGAATTAACTGGTGGCAGCTGCAATTACGCCAGTGTGAAGCCCTCTTCATCAGACTGACGCCCGAGAGCAGGCTGGGGAAATTCTGGCTCCTCGTGCTGCACTGTAGCGTACTGGCATACCCGTATGCATTAAGACAATTAGAATCCAGTATTTCATTAGCGCATGACTAGAGGCTGAAAACCTTAGTAAGATGTGTTGTGGTGCAAACTACAGAAGTATCTAGCCCTAACCCTAACCCAGTACATGAACATGTCATGATTTCCATAATGTAAATGAGGTTTCCAAATTTAATTACTGACTTGAGCCGACAAAGAGTGTATTAACTTTCCCTAGCACTGAAGAAGAACTGCAGCTTTTACTTTACTGTTGGTTTGGTTGGTTTGCTGCTTTGCCAAAGGTGTTCCCTAAGCTTTTCAACCCAAAGGTGTTGAAATCATTGCTTTACAAGCTAAAATCTGCACTCAAATGTGCGGGTCTATTACAGATACAGTGTGTGAGCAGCTGGGCTTCAGCCTGGACTACTAGAGATATAGCCTATGCATCTGTAGTAATGATAGGTTTCATAACATAAATGGCTGAGGGAAACTATGTAACATTTTTGACGAAATATATGTGGAAACATAAGACCAGAGGTAAACCAATGCACCCATTTTGAGGATTATTCAAAACAACAGGAAACTTTCATTCAGCACCAGAAATTTAACAGGTAGAGGTGTTTTCTCATGTCAATTTCATGCTAGATTAATGCATAAAGTCATTTTATAAAAGCAATAAGCTATCTAGTTACCATGTGACCAGTAACAGAACATTTTCAGTGCTCCAATCCTTGTGTACTCTTTGACAAAGGTGTCTTCTCTTTTAACCATCAAACCTAAACAGAGTGTTTGGTGCTGACAGAATCTGCAGGTGATGTGTCAGAGAAAGACCCCTGCTGTGTAAACATCTTTAGAGCTGTCACTGCCTCCTTTACGCACTCACACATACACACACACACACACACCACACACACACAGACACATCTACCCCTTCTAATCATACCATGTCATGGTCTGATTCATCTCCTGCCACTTAAGTGTCATTCCTTATGTGATCTATCGCTGCATATCTAATGCAATCTATGTGCAAATAAAATATTTTCTCTGCCCGCAAGCCTCTCGACGGGACATTACATTATTTCTTCTTTTTTTCTCTTTCATATATCACTTGGTAATCACTCTGGATGTGCCACCTTATGTGTTTTCTGACACAACAGCAAATTTACATTTAATACAGCACCAATACATCCTAATCTGGTGATGTACACAATAGTGGCACATCAGGGATATGATGCAGTATACACATGTTTATTCTGCATTATAAAACAGGTCAGACAAAGTTACCTAGGCATTTAACCTGGGCTGTAGGACAGCACATCATTCTTTCTTCACAACCTGCTTTCCTGACCCTGATGGGGCGCTGCATGCTCAGTCCAGAGGCTCAAAGATGGCTATGGCGTAATGCTCTTTAAGTTTTAGTTTATATTTTGTTCATTTTACACCAGTATGTTACAGAATGTGGAATGACTCGAAAGTTTGTGATTCATATAATCAAACATGTTTCTCATCTAACTAACTAGGACACCGCTGGCTGTATGTTCATGAAAATTTGTGAACCTGTGTTGAGCTGCTAGCGAGCAATAGTTCCAGTTGTGATGGTCAGGTGTCCATATACTTTTGTCTATATATTGTTCCAGTGTAAAAATAGAATGTAAATCGATTGAAATGTATATATAAATATATATTTTCACTATATGCACAAATATAAAACACAAGAGCACCTGAGACGCTTAACGGGGGAAATTATGGACTGCCGCTGCGTCAATGGGCAGCAGTCAATCAGCCCAGGGAGACATAAATAGCGCTCTCGGATTGGCTACTTTCAAACCTCCTGCCTCTGCGGACATCGGCATTTCACCATCCCAAGACACGCTTTCTTTGTGTTCTCTGGACAGTACCAAAAAATTTACATTTATATTTTATATGGAAATGTAGCCAAATATTTACGTTAATATTTATGTTACAAAATTAGTCAATTATATTTCCTTAATGATTTAACAGCTTGGCCTGGTTCACCACGGCTCCTATGTCTTCGTGCTGGCTGTTTATGTTTGGGTGCAGTGCTTAGCAACGAGGGGGGCCCGAAAGTCACAAAAGTAAAAAAATACTTCATACTTAATATACAAGAAGTGTGTGTGAGAATGGAGAAAAGAAACAGACAGACATACCGACAGACAAGCAGACAGACAGAGAGAAGGGCAGGAAAGGGGAGTGAATTTCACTTACGTGATAATCCTTGCCTTGGGGATGTGCTGCCAACATCAGCGAAACGCAGAAGCGATAAGAAAGGTGAAGCTACACACATCTCCTGTGGCTTCCTGCTGGGAAGAATCCATCCTGGGACACTACCCAGACTGAGTTCATCAGTTCACTGCAGTCCACACAAACACCCCTACACACCAATAAAACATCAGATTCCTCGGCAGGTCCGACGCACAGCCCAGGAGGAAAACAGAGAGAGGATGAGACGGGGACAAGAGGCAGCCATTTCATCCCTCTCACTAAGCTGCCACTAATTTGGGGCATGAGTGGAGAGGGCACTTGGGCCCAGGCCTGATGGAAGCTCTTGTGGAGAAAGAAAAGGGCTGCAGGATTTTATCAAAATGCTGGCTGCTCTCTGTGTGTGTATAAGTGTGTTTTGTGTGTGTGTGTGTGTGTGTGTGTGTGTGTGTACGTGTGTTCTGCCACTCGGCTGCAAAACCCTTTAATCTCCACCTATTCTAACACTCTTTTGTTAAGAGAGGAACACGAGGAAAAAAGCCCAGCCTTTGCCATTCCATCCTAAAAACACTATTTCAGAGAAAGAGAGAAAGAAATGAAGGACCGGAAGCCTACAGGAGGACTGCTGCAAGGGGGGCAGAGAAAGGGAGAACGAAATAGAGTGAAAATGACACAGAAAGCGATAGAATAAGATAGATAGGAAAACGGTGCAAGACAGAGAGGATGAGAGGTGCTTTGGATGGGGTGCGAGAGAGAGAGAGAGAGAGAGAGAGAGATGCGATTAGGTAGTGATTCTACAACAGCAGCTGCTGTGGAAGAGGACATTAGTGGGCAGACTATAGATAGAGGCCAACTACAGTGAATAAATTTTAAATAAAGCAGCTTAATATCCATACATCTCATTTATATGGTGCATGTAAAAACAGAGTCGGTTCTAGACCTTCACACTTCAGCTTTATGGTACTGTAGCTTTTCCTAAAGCATTCTTAAATTATATTTGGCTCTTGGACAGTTCAGTACGGGCAATTCTGCAGCATTCAGCGAGACTCTTCACAATTAGAGCATCCAGCACCTACAAAGGGAAGGACAGGACTGGAGTCTTCCGGCCCTGCTGTGAAGTTTTCTGCTGGGCATTAGCAAGTGTGTTTCTCTAGACATACTGAGAGAGCAGCAAAGTGCCCTACAGAAAGTGCATTAGCCCTCAGCAGGTCTATTCTTCATCAGAGAGAGACAGAAGGAAAGAGAGACAGACAGACCGACATATTCAAGTTAGCACTTCAGGCACCCTGGCCAGAGTGCAAATGAGTTCAAAGGCTGCCTGTGGCTCAAACAGAGAAGGGGGGCCAGAAAGAGAGAGACAGAGAGAGAGAGAGAGCAAGAGAGAGAGAGAGAGAGAGAGAGAGAGCAAGAGAGAGAGAGAGTGAGAGAGTGAGAGAGAGAGAGAGAGAGAGACAGGGGGGCTGCAGAGATAGGAGAAGAAACTGATGGAAAAAGGGCTGAAACTGAGAAGTATAGAAAAGCGATAAACAGTTTCTGGATGATTCATTATTGTTGTGAAGTTTAGCTTTTTAAAGATCCACAGCATTGGTTAACAATTTAGCAGCCATGTTATATTTTTACTGTAAAGTGAGTACTCAAAGAATAATGTCAGAGACCTGAAAGGATATGAATTAGAGACTTGTACTGGCCGTCTTGACCTAACTGGTGCAGCTACATTTGAAACCCAGCTTACGGGTTAATAGGTTTGCAGAGTATTACTTCGGTTTCTAGCCCTTTAAACTCGAATGTCACACATCTTTGATATACTTTCAGTGTCTCTTATCAGTATATTTCTGAATAAGTGCTGACTCGACCAGAAAGATTTGCATGAAACTGTACATTTCCTCTTGTTCCTGAAGACATGCTCGACACACTCTCTCTGAACCCAACACATCTCTCTCATCATCTACTGTTACCTTCCAGAGCACAGAGACAGTATTTTATCACGTCAGGTAACAGACATGTGCACATGCAAAACTAGCTAAATATTTGTGTGTGTGTATGTTTGACTGTGTATCTCACCTTCATCAGCTGACACACCTCGCAGCACAAACACTGCCCAATATTTGAATGACCTCACTTGTTTCACATGAACAACATCCGCAAACAGTGTGAGCGATCACATCAGGTATCCATGCCAAACGATTATTTTACAACCGGTTCAAAAACCGAACGCAAAACGAGAGCTCAGTGCTGGAAGAAGAAAGATGTGTTTCAAAGGGCTTTTCTCAGATCAAAATGTGTCGTTAAGAAACATAACAGCTCAGTATAGCTTCTGCAGTCTGCCATGCAAATAAGAATCCATAATGATCAACCTTTTCTACAAACCTGCAATATGCCACTATGCATGATAGTAAAGTATATTTAACATTATTTTGCTGGTGTTCCTTACCTTTTACTGTAAAACAGCTTCTACTTTTAAGTCTTTTTAAAAACTTACAATAAAGGATTAGGGAAAAGGCTCTTTTTGTCTCCTGGGCTTAAAAATAGTTATTAATTACTCAGTTAATAGCCTAAATAATCAATTGATTACTTGTTCACCAATATAATGACCAACACAGTCTGAGAGTCAGCTCACCCTACAAAGGAAGGTGCACACAAACGCACACACTTCCTGACCCCAAAGTCCAATAATGGAGAGCCTGCATGTGTGTGTGTGTGTTAATGTGGGTGTGAGCATCTGTGACAGGCAGACTGTGGGGCAAAATTTGAGTCAGCTAGATCTGTGGTTACAGCACAAAGCTGAGCCAGCGGAATCTCTCTCTCTCTCACACACACACACACAGCTACGTGTCTCAACTTCCCCTATCAGTCTTTTCAACAGCCTGACACCATGTTAGAATATTTACTTATGACTCAGACCCCCAATGTGGCCTCTCTCTCTCGCTCCCTGTGCTGGGACAGCAGTTGGCACTCTGGATTCGGGTGCAAAGCCGACACAGCCACCCCAGTCACCTTCTGACTTTAAGCTGGGTGACCCAGGCTTGAGAGAATGGCAGATACAGCTACAAGTTTGCTGATCGAGATTTTATCGTCAGCAGTATCGTCAATTACAATGTACACAAATTTATTCAAGCCTTTAAATTAAGCCACTGGAACAAACTGTAAAAAAAATAAAAAAACAAAAAGGCAAGTGGCCCCCAATCAGCATAGAGCACCGTTTACCACATAGCGAACGTTCTTTATTGATTCATACAGTTTAGTACCTTTATAATTGATTTTCCGATTCCTCATTTGTTGGAACCGAATACCCCTTTGTTTTAGCGGCTCCAGCAGCAAACGTTCGTCGAGGCTTGAAAACATCAACAGCACCTCACGCAAATCCTTCCACGCTGTTTGATCACTATTGCAATAGGGAAAGTCTACCGCCAGCCTCATAATTGTTCGATTTGAATGTAACATTGTTTTCAGAAAAAATCAACAACTGCACATGACGACACAGGTTGCTACATACTTTGGTGTAATGTTGCAAAAAGGTAAAGGGGTGTGGGTGTGTTTACACTCCCACACATATTGGTGCCCTTGATTAAACTTGTTTCACACACGAACAGATGGACAAGCTTTCATACGTTGTCTCTTTCCCACTTGGGACTTCGACATGCTTTACCTTCACCTTAGCAGTGAAGCAGGTAATACACATTCAAAAGGGTGGCGAGTGTGAATAAACCTGTTCTCCACACCGATCCTGTTCTTCTGAATAGAAGTTTATGATGTTTTCCTCTCACCAGCTGTTGGTAACGGTAGCCTGAGCTAGCTGGGACAGCAGATCCACTGAGGACGGCACACTTCATTAATTGACCCAACCTTCACTCACTCCCCCACCCCAGCAAAACACAAGATAGGGTCAAGGGCACAGACAAGCAGTACAGTTAGTTAATTCTCCAAGTTTAATATTGGTTTTAATTTACAAACATCTCCCCACGTTCCTCTGGTTGCTTCCCAGCACTTGGCAGAGTTCAGCGATGTTTGGGATTCGTCCATGGAGCTACTGTCCGCCATGCCCAGAGTTCAGCCCCCAAACAGCTCACGTCCAGACTTCTCTGCTCAAAATCACCAGCTGAGCTATCAAACGTCCTCTTTGAATGCTGCTTCAGAGCCTTCTTTGTCAACTGGAGAGAGTGCACTTACAAAAAAAAAAAAAAAAAATCATCCTTAAAAAAGTAGGTCCTAATCTACATTTATCAAGCATTGAGGACATGAGGACAAAGAAACCCATCACAAGTATACCAGGACAAGGAAATATATATACATATAATCATATATATTTATAAAATGTTTTTATTACTCCATATATACACTTTTCACAAGTCGTCCAGGGAGCAGGAGGCTAAAAATGAAGCACTGCTTCATGTTGCATCACAGATCATTTGCTTTTAGTTTAAAAGAAAGCAGGGGGGGGGACAAACGAGACAAATGAACGAAAATAGGCACACGCACCCAGCAAATCTCGTGAGCAGATTGAACGTAAAAAGGCAAGACAATATGTACTTCTTTAGTGCCGTCCGGGAAAGGTTCTGAGACACACTGACCAAAAGGCGCTGAAGCGGTACTGTTCCAGTAACACGAAAATTGATCAAACACATCAGTTACTTATTCCGAGACAAACTTAACGCCACCATGGTTCCCTGGAGGTCTTTGAAGGAAACGGGAGGGGGCTGTGTTCATCCCAATTCCACTCATAAAGAGGCCAAAACAGAAGCTCCTGTCACAGGTCGCTGAATCTAGTGGATCACTCCCAAATCTAGTAGATCACTTCATAAACTGTGGCCTTCTTGTCACCGGATCCTGTCACAATGTATTTGTCGTCAGCAGAAATGTCACAGCTCAGGACAGACGAGGACTCCTTTGACTGTAAAGAGAATAACAAAAAGCCCAGTTGTCAACATCATAATCATAATCATCAGCTTCCACACATTAACAGCAGAACTCGGATAAACCCACGTTGCCCATGCCACACCTGGAACTCTCTCGTGTGTTCATTATAATTGTGCAATCATCTCTTCTACAGCTCCAGTTTCCTGTTACTTCTGAAAGCCGAGAGACATTTTAAAATGTGCGAGGCCCAGCCATCGTGACTTCTAAGAATGCCTCAGGAAAAAAACAGGCTGACAGCTCAGACCTTCAACCTTCACTCACGTCATCAAGACGATGATGATCACCATCATCATCATCGCCTGTACTCCTCCCAATGCGCGAGTTAAAAGCATCAAATTACCATCCCAGCCAGCACAGCTGCATCTAAAGAACATATCAATCATAGACCCATCAGAGTTCTGCTGGGGCTGTAGCTGACAGGCCTAGGGGGGGAAGGGGGGGTGGGCCATTGGCTGAGCCTTCTCTTTGCCCTTCCAGAGCAGAGCCCATTCCAAGCACGTAATGCTACGCGTGGGAGAACAGGAGAGAGCTAAGATATTGACTGACAAACCTGGAAAATGCTGGCGCCATAGGGAGTCCTCCAGGCATTCAGCAGATTGTCCTTCCCTGTGCTCACGAACCATTTACCTTTACGGAAGAAAGGAAACACATTGAGAGTCAGTGCGTGGAAAAGGAACGCAAGCATACACACACTTGTTCTGAAAAAAACAAAAAACAAACACACACTCAAATGGGCAAAGACACAGCCAAGGTGAAGTACTATTTGATTCAACCCAGCCACCCGTCTGTTTAATATGAGAGTTGTGTGTGTATGTGCATAAGGGAGATATGATTCGTGTACACAAAGGAAATGTATAATTAATTTAAAAATATCTAACCACTGTATGGCTTCTCTTGGCATTATCCTTCAATAGCACTATGAAAGCTTCAATCATTTTCTAAAGTACTATAGGGAGTCTTACCACAGTAGGCAAATTTGAGGGAAAGCACACAGCTCTCGTGCAGGTGGAGCTGGTACTTGTCTGGCTTGGTGTGATGAAGCACCTCTACATTACTGCTCTCCATCCCTACAGCCAGCCACTCGCCAGTCGGACAGTAGCCCAGAGAGAAAATCTGCAGCACAGGCACCAAACAGTTATTTGCAAAACATATCACAGGCTGGACATCAGGGTCAAGTGTTACATTCAGGGCCACTGGATACAGCTTGAAAAGGTTAAGCAGTTCAGCAGATGCTGGAGGCATTTCTTTCAGTATAACTATACACCATCGTACTGACGGCTTGCACTAAAGAGGTTACAAACGCAGTGGGACGGCACAAACTGCCCTTTTCTGAAAGCTGGTGTATTAATGTGCTTCATTACTGAGTCACATATAGCAACAGTGTGCTTGCTTGGAGTCCTGGAATCCCCAAGTGTTTTCTCTCAGTTTTAATACACCAAAGTTTTGCTGATGATTTAAACTACAGGTGTGTCTTACTTGTGAGGTGAAGTCATGTTGCTGGAGCTGCCGTCCCTCTCTCAGATCCCAGGAGCGGACAGTATTGTCCAGACCCCCCGTCCACAACTTGGTTCCATCATGAGAGATGTCTATACAGCTGGCTCCATCTGTGTGCCCCTGGAACTGCCTGCAGGACAAACAGCAAGAAACAGGTTTACCTTCCACTCTTTACACTTCTGTAGTCTACAATTAATTTCACGGTGTCAAACTCAGTGGCTCTCTTGCCACAGTTTGGGGAAAGAGCATGATTAAATGAACTGGGTGTAAGTTTTACAAGAGGCAATCAAATAAGCAACATCAGACAGCAAACATGTATTGGCTGAATGATTACACTTCAGGTAAAGGGAACATTAGAGGAATCACGTTTTTGGGTGAACCGTTAGACAAGTTTTATTGTCATGTACAGATAACAATATAGCATCATTACTGTAATTAAATTCTTAGGCTCAGGTTCCCCCAAATTTACATAAATATATAGAAAAGTATAAAGATACAAAAAAATATAATATAAAAAAATAAAATAAAATGTAAAAAGAAAATTTTTTTTTAAAGAATTTAGAAAATAACCTTCAAGAGTGTTTAGTATTTAAAGTTAAACCTTACAAAAGGTTTAATATATACAGTATTAATAGAATGTCTAGCAGAGACACGCAGAGACACACGCAGAGACACACGCAGAGACACACGCAGAGACACACGCTTACCTGACAAGAGTCTGGTTGTGGAGGTCCCATACGGCAATGTTGCCATCACTGCAGCAGGAGAAACAAACCTTGGCATCAGGGCTGATAGCCAAAGCGTAGCAGGCAGGAGCTGAGGAGGTCAGTTCAGCCTTGATGCGAGGCGTCTGAGAGGCCAGGTCCCAGATCGTCAGAGTGCTAGCCTCACCGCCCACAATCAGTGTACGGCCATCAGGGAGCAGCTTACACGAGCGAATGTAATTGTCCCTGTTCTAAAGATGTTTGAAAAAGAACAAATGAACGAAAGAAGGAAGGAAAAAAAGAAAGAGAGTGAGACGAATGAAATGAGGGCAAAAAACAAAAACCCAAAGTAATTGTCCTGAAGTACCCAACGGAATTGTCCTTGCCATATTTTCTGAGAACGGCTTGTAATTTAATTTTTCACACACAGTCTTTTATAAAGCACCTCGTTCTCGAACCACCCCCCCACAATAATTGCTGCTGTCGAGGATGTGAAAACAAAATGGCACGGCTTCAAGTGAGCTGGCAGCCTCCGCTCCTTTCTTCCCTCAACCCTACTCTTTCAGTGCAGTGATTATGAAGGTTAATGGAGAAGGAGAAAAGGCTGATAAGAGGTTGCAGAAGAGTGCAGCGTGGGGGTTGGGAAGCTTTTAAAAGGTTTCTGGTTGCAATTCCAGATAGGATGCAGCACATTTTCAGATTAACAGCAGAAGGTTGGATCTCTCGCTGGAGCAAATCGATAACTGGGAGCTTTCAGACAAATTAAATCACTTTATGATGGCCACTGAACAGCTCATCAAATCCACACTGCCCTCCCTCTCCACTGTGGAGAAACAGAAGACTTTAACACTCTAGAGAACTCCGGCTCCTTCCACTGAAGAGGATAATGGAGGAATTATGGTCAATTAAACTGAAGAATTACATCATGATTATTACTCATTCATTTCAAGGAACTCCCTTTCCTCTGCATCAGTATTATAAAATACATGTTAACTGACTGACAGACAGCTGGGTAGAAGAATGGGCAGAAGAAAAAGTGCAAGATACATATTGGACTGTTCTGAGATGAAGTTTAATTAGGTGGTATTAGATAACTTATTATACAGCAAGTACTGTAGTTATACAATTATGGTTCTGCAACTAGTAAAGACGTCAAGAATAATAACAAAATAAGCGGTTTGAGAGATTAAAACAGGCCTTTTCAGACCTTTCACTTTTCAATGATACATTACAGCACAGGAAGTACGAGTACATCATAGATTGTTGCTATATACTTTGACAGTAATTAAAAATACCAATATACCAATATAATCCTAGTCTCTGAACATTACATGTCTTATTTTTGGTCACAGTTGTTAAGACCATGTGCTAAATATGTACATGTTTACAGTACAATCCCCCGCCCAAGTTTTACACGGACCAGGATTCAGTCACACTGTTTTTTTTAAGAACTCCTAGTTGTACACGGAAATCCCCACAATAACTCAAATATCTGCCGCCTTTTCTTGCTTTTTTGTGGCAATAGATATATTTTCTGGATGTTATCACACAAGAGAACCGTTCACCTTGCTGCGGTGTCCCAATACTTTTGTCCCTCAACCTTCTGAGTTGCATATATCAGCAGGGAATACAATCGAACTATGGGAAATTCCATATTTCCAAGGAGCCCTCATTTGTATTTTTAGCCAGAGTAGATCAGGTTTTATTCTCCGAAAAACGTTCACCACACCACAATGTCCTGCGACCTTCCGAGGCGCATATCTCAGCGGGAATTTAAATTAAAAGGTGAATATGGGTTTACCTTTACATGGTCTTTAAGGGTAATGCATTAAACATAAATTACAGTGTGTTCTGGGAGCCTATTTGGGGTTTACACAATAAAAATAGGCATTTTCAAGCAAAACAAAACAACGTGTTTTACTATACTGCTTAAGAACCCGGGTGCTCTCGGACTGTAACCTCTGCAAAAAGCTGGGGGATTACTGTACATGAATTAGATAAATCAAAGATGATCAATGATACATTTCTACAGCTTTAACTCTAGTCTCATGCTTATTTCATGTATATCAGCCTAAAGACTTCCCATCAGAGATTTCGGACTGCATGTTAGAGATTTTCACTCAAACATTCAGTTAAGCTTATATGTCTTTATGTCCAGCTAGCTCAGATATTTACCAGGCAGTCCAGCTGAGACACAGGGCTCTTGCTGCCAGGCTGGCTTATGTCCCAGATCTTCACGCAGCCTTTGCCACCCGTGTAGACGTGGCGGGTGGGGTTGCTGATGGTCACTGCACAGACCACCTCTCCATGGCTCAGTGTGTTGATCTGGCGGGCATGACGTGGAATGCCTGGACCAATCAGAGCATCTGGAGGAAAAGGCACCGGCTGCATCTGTCCATCTGCGCTTACGTGAAAGGAGTATGCTCTGTTTGGAACAGAAAGAACAGGTTAGATCCGCGATCTGTTTGTACCCAGAACAGGGTCATTTCCAAGCATTAGGGATTTTTCCTATGCATAAACAGCACATGCTATTCATGTAACTGGTAAAGCATTATACAATAATGATAGGTATGGATATTAAACCATGAGCTATAATTATCACCAGGACGCATACATTCTAGATTTGATTACATGTTATTATAACTGTGAAATTTTTACAGGTATTTTTCGGCTGTTTAGTTATTTTACAGTGTTTAATTCTCTTCAAAAGAGTCAAATGGGTGCATGCAATGTGTCTTAAATCAATTTATTAAACCAAAATAATTTATTTGTGATATAACTTAGATATGATGTTTTGAGTAGTAAGATGTTTTCAGTAGTTTTCAGCTCAATCATTGTTAAAAGTCTTGCACCTATTAATTAATCAGGTCTGCTCAAAAGTATCCCCTTTATATGAACAAACACGCCATATTTCAAAGCCAAATACTCACGGTTTTCCTCCGGAGATTGACGTCAGGCTGGTTGGGAGACCAGGAGCCCGCATGTGAGGATGTGGATCGAATCCCGGCTACAAAAACCACACATGCATACAAATGAACAGTAGGTCACAGCTTGTACCTCCACTCCTACCTTTCCCTCATCACTATAGAAAGGCTTGTTAAGACAAGCAGGCGCCACTTTTTTCTGCCTCAAGCCTATTTCACGCCCACTTCTAAGCTTCCAGTTAGCAAAGCTATTTCCCCTGCTGCCAGACATAGCACACAGACAAGTAGCTCAAACGCAAAGGCAGCATTTAGCCCACAAATGATTCCAACTATGCGGCACAAGCCCCGGGGTGGTAAGAGGACAGGGTGGAATCTCACCATGGGTGATCGGCCGTAAGCAGCGGCGGCTGCCGCACTCATCTGAGGGGAGATGTGGAGGCCATACACGCCCGGACTGGTCAGAGAGCCATTTATCTCTGGGTGGTGACCCATCATCGCAAACGGAGCTGCATACGACAGCGGAGTCCGCAGAGCAGGAGCTGCTGGTGTAATGTAGAGACTAAAAGTTAACACCACATGTATGAGCGACTCTATATTATTCAACTGCAAAAAGAAGGAGTTTGGAAATGACTGCAACAAAAAGGGTGGAATATACTAAATGCGCGCACATAAGATCTTACCCAAGGCCTCCATGCCAAGGGGCTTGCCTGGGATGGGCCTTAGGCCAGGGGTGGTGCTAGTTCCTGGTGTAGGAGCGTCGTTTCGTGGGGTGGGCGTATTGGATTTCAGACCTGGGGTGGAGGACTTATCATTCTGGGTAATGGAAGAAGAATCAGAAACTGCATTAAAAGTCAAGCAAAAAAAAATACTCATGACACTCAGAGAGGGGCTACCATCTCTGAGCTCTTAACAAACAATCCAATTAAATCCTGACTGCTCATTATGACTGGAATGGAATCAACTGATCTCTTTTTTAATCGCCATTTCACTCCCTGCAGCTCTTTCATTTGATCGCTGACTACTTTACGAACAGTTAAACACTGGAAGAGACAGAAGTCAAGCTGTTGTATTTTCATTCAACGCTGGACCAGACAACTCTTCAGCCTAGAGCCAATAGTGAACAGTGGGGTCTCTTAACCCTGCCCAAAATATTGTTACTGAAAACCAGTAAACGGCGCATATTCCTCGTCCAGTCCTTACATGTGGATGATCCTTGGCTTTGGAGGACGGGGTGCTGCCAGATGAAGCCACAGAGGCCGGACTGTTTGGGGCATCTTTCTTCAGGGCGCGGGCCTTGTCCAGGCCATTCTCAGGAGGAGAGTGAGCAGGACTGACCCTCGGGGTGGCTGGGTCCTGCGGAAAGAAAGGGTACAATTTGTACCCACACATACAGGTCAACTGATATGCCCAATTAAACATGTCCCTAAGTAAATTAAATCATTTAAATAACACAGCCTTTAAATTAATTATGAGTAATACTTGATTTGCAATAGACATGCATGTGATTTTTATTAGACTGCAGGCACCAATCAAGAACTGTTTCAATTTTTTCAGTGTGGAGTCAGACAGGCCACACTGTGGCATAGATATAATGATCAGAGTCAGTCAGCTCCCACTGTTTCTTCAAAAACACTTAGCATATGATTAGTTTTTCCTGCACATACAGTGTTGTGATAAAGCTAGTTCTATATTGCTTGATAGCTGGAATAGTGATCATATAAGAAAACACAGATTTGAAATCAGCATGAAAAACACTACAAAACCCACACAAACTTATCTCTGATGGTTTTGACCTGTATAATCATACACTAAGCAAGTAAGTAATCTATATAAAAGTTACCTCATTGGATACATCAACTACAAGGTCATCGCTTTTGTCACCATCGCTGTCCTGTAGCAGAAAATGGAATTGTTTTTTTTTCCATTTTAAAAAAATGTACATAAATATACAGTTACTTAAATCAATATTCTTTGTATGCAAGATGACAGACAGATGAAATGTATGTTTGGACTGATATACGGTGTTAAATATAATTCACCCAAGTGCACACTTACGTATCGACTCATGCTGTCCTTCTCTTCCATTTTGCGCTTCTTTGTGTCCAGACTGTAATCAGACGAGCCTCTGTGCTTCTCACTGGCCCTCAGGCTGTCCGATGGCGACACGGAGTTATTCTGCAGGTACAAGTGCACAATCATCGGTCAGAACATTTTTCTATTTGTTAAAATACCATTATAATACAGAGTGTGCAATTACAAACTACAATAGGACTTACAATAAATCTTTATAAGGGGTTCATAAATCATTAATCAGGATAATTAGGCTGTAGACATAAACCATCAATAAGTAGAAATTATAAGCATGGTCATACAATGATGCAGGCTCCCTATTTGGCAAGATCTCAGATCTCTTCTCCCTTTCTCAGGCAGAATGTTAAACTGTCAGTAATTTATTACCATAGCATTACCATACTACCACCACTAACTTACCACCAACAATTTATAAACCTTTTATAAGTGCGGTCATTGTAAAGTGATTTTAAAATACTGATAAAAAAAATTAAGACGCTTACTGAATCAATAACACCCCAATACAGAAACCTCTTAATCACAGCCTGGCCTGAAATTGTAAATAGCC
>JBBPDH010000037.1:16125078-16135870 GCA_037974565.1 Clupeocharax schoutedeni
ACACACACACACACACACACACACACACACACACACACACACACACACACACACACACACACACACACAGGCACACACACACACACACACACACACACACACACACACACACACACACACACACACACACACACACACACGGAACCATTTGCCTGTTGCTACTGGCGTTGGCTGAGTGGAGGGAGACACTGATGAGGATTAAATATGGGGCAAAACAACTAGGGACTGAAGCAGTGCCACTCACTAACAACTCAACGAAGCAAACACAAACACACAAACGAAAGCTGTCCAGGGAGCCTAGTTATGATTACTAGTGCACAAATACCAGTAAACATTCAAAGGTAACCAGCATCTAAAAAAAAAAAAATGGACTATAAACAAACGATCCAGCCCAAATTTGTCGAGTACTTTAAAAAGGTTCATATTATAATATGACTTCTGTGGTTTAAAATGTACTAAAAACCATCCTAACTGGTGTGTCATTCAAAAGTCCAGGGTAAAAAATAGACTATTTTACTGTATACATGAACTGGGATACACACACATACACAGACTTACACTTAAGAGAACAGGATGTACTTGCATAGTGCGTCTAAAGACATACAAATGAAGTATTTTAAGCCAAGTAAAACGGCTTTGAAAGAAAACCCCATAACAAAAACAGTCAAGAGACCATTTAACTTCAGTAAACTGCACCACTGTCACATGCACCACAAACACGCACTCAAAACACCCACAATCCACAACCCCACCCCCACTACTTGCCTAATCCCCTCTGGCCTGAGGCAGAAAGGGTGTATTGAGCGATGATGCTGTGGGGGAAGATGGCTGCTCTCCTTGCACCATTGTTAACGTGCAGCAAATCCTGCTCTAACTGTTTATTGATGTCTGTTTCCCTGAGCACTGATCTCCTGGGAGCAGGGCCAAGGGCCACAGCCCCAGTGGCCTGGGTCAGGTAGCGGATGGCTGGGCCAGATGCTGTTGAAACCTAACACACAGACCTTTAAATAATACAAAAAATCCTTGCTGTCAACCTTAATTTATAATAATCTAACATCATTTGTAAACAGCAGTTGCCCTTAACATCAACCAATAGAGATGGTACAAAACACATCCAGATACACTAGCAGGCATTGATTAGAACGAGCATTTTTTTCCCCGTCTCCATCTAAAAAAGATTCAATTTCTGAGATTCAGTTCATTTCAAGATCTTTACTTTAGCAGTTCTGTTGGTAGTGCAGGCATTCTATGACTTTCTTCATGCCATACAATGTCATAAGGAAACAAGGGAACTAAATGAAACCCTGAATTATTGGCAGAGAAAGTCGGGTCTTTAATAAAGCGCCATCACGTCTTTACATGACCCGCTAATTATTTGACAGAAAGGCTTAAATTCTGGAACTTTATAAGAGCTAAGAAGAGTCTCCCACAATTTAAATAAGACGATTACTTTCTGACATGCTGCTGCTGTTTAAGATTAATTAAAAACAATATTTGGAAGCCATAGTGACACACAGTAATACTTGCATAGTGTTGGGTCAGTGTTACACCATCTCTCCAAACGAACGTTACCACAGTTTCAAAATGATTCCAGCAAATTAGTAAGCTTTCAATTAGGTAACCGAAAGAATGACTGTAGCCGACGCCACTTCTCTTTTCACCGATATGGTCTCACACACACACACACACACACACACACACACACACACACACACACACACACACACACACACACACACACACACACACAGCATAAGTGTATTCTGCAGTCAGTGCAGACAGGCAGATACAGACACACACACGAAGGAAGACTGCCACGCTCTAAGTCAGTTTACTTTGGCTCATGGACAAGTCAACCATCATCACCTTGGCAAACAATTCCTGGAATCCTGAATAAATTATTCATCTAAACAAGCTCTCTCACCCTCTTTCTAAACCCATTCTCTCCTCCTCTCCGCACACAGAGAGATTCCCTTAATGAAGCAGACTTTCCATATACGAGCCTTATTGACAAGCAGAAGGTACTGAACAAATTTAAAACACAAACACACACACAGACCTAACCTCCTGAGCATAGCTACAGAGAAAGAAAATGAGAAAATAGTAAGAGAGGAAGAGAGTGTGTTCGGCGCTTTTGACCAGCAGGGTGCCTTCGTCGCAAGGCAGCCTAATGAGGCACGATAATTAAAGTCCCGTACTGACACTCGCCCCGCTGCCCTCCTCCTTAACGACCGTCTGCTCTCTCCCTAATGACGCCCCGCTACTCGCCTAGCCATCCTAACTGGCCTCGGGCTCTAACGGACAACTGGACCAGACCGGGATGAGCGCACGCGCGCGCGCACACACACACACGCCATTTTGCCATCTTTTTCTTCAAATGCAGTACCCTGGTAGAGTAGGTTAAAGCATTACTACAGGTATTTCAACCTGCGAACTGAAATTGACTTCTGTATAAAGTTCACCGAAAAAAATCACATTCACACAATTTCCCCCCACATGCAGTCAGTCGACAAAGATGTGCTGCGTTTGCTTTTCTTGTTTGGCACAACAAAGGTACACTAACAAGTCATGAAAGCTTATAGCTCAACAATTAGCAACTTAAACCTAAAATCACACATTTGCCTCTAACTAGGCCTAGTTATACAGTAATCCAAAATAGACCTGCTTGTTTGTTTGACCCTGTGTGACACACAAATGGACCAAAGTGTTCTGAATGGAGAAACAGAAGGCGTGGCCACTTTGACACCTGTGTTATGTCTGCATTTTTGTCCAGAGCAACGAAATGCCTTGACTGACTACACTAACTATTTTGCTGATCGATCGCATTAGAGATAAGAAGGAACTTTTTCACAGGTATAAAAACACTTTAATGAACCACCTGCAACCCTGAGCCCTGATAACACAGCAGCTTTGAACATGAGGCTTATGGTTAGACTGATGTCATCAATTGCAAGCAGTAGAGGGCAGCGAGGCCACACCCGCATGAATAATGGATGGACTTGAGTCCACTCACTCAGGGCTTTATTGATAAACAAAACAGGAGCAGAGAAGCGGGGCAGTCGATTAACCTGTTTACTCCCAGCCGGAGATAGAAGGGAGAGACGGAATCTTTCGGGACATTAACTACCAGTTAATGTCCAAAAGGTAAGCCCACACGCATACAGTGCGACTAATCACCATTTTGCTAATGGATTTAACCTTGTGAAGCCTCGAAAAGCATGTGATGAAGCCTCCACCAAAAACTGGGCCTCATTATCTATAATGAAAAAAAAAACAACACACCCCCCAAAACAGATCCTACAGTATATCGTGTGACTTTGGTTTTACTTAAAATGCAACACAAGCACAGTCCTGATATGCAATATTTTATATTCCATCATTCTTGAGCCTCACATCCTACTTTGTTGCTGATATTGTGTGATTTATCTGGTACGGCTGCTCTCCTCTCTGCAGCCCTCGCTCTTGTTTATGCAGTGCTGTCACAGTGCCAGAACACTGCATGTTAGTCAGATCATATTCAGGCCCAACACAACGAATGCACAATATGCGTGAGTCTGTCAGCCTGCCAGGCTGACTCCGCTTCCCTCTGCGTAGGGGTGGTCGGTACAAACAAACACAGTCTACTTTTATGATGGGCAGTACACTGAAATGGCAATCTAAGGTTTGCATTCAAATGCGACTAAACCTTCGCATTGGACCACACAGAAAGATTTGACCATAATTACCTGCTACTTCGCATTATCACTGCTTTCTAACTGTCGTTTACGCTTTTCCATACATTTCCTTCAGTCACTTCATTTTTACCATCGTTTGAATATAGATGCCAGGCAAAAATCACCAGGTGCTCCATGTAAAAAGCATTACATAAAGAAAAATGAAATAGTTGTACGAAGACATCACATACCTGTTTGTGCATTTCAATGTTGAGCCCATAGGACATCTCATAGTACTGAAAGAGAAGAAATGGAGACGACTAAGCAAGCACATTTTTGACATGACATCACTTCTTGACAATCACCCCCAGTGACTGAAAAGCTGCCACTGAAAGGCCCAATGAAATAAAGAACACACACTAATAGACAGTGCAAGGCACAAACATTTAAGGTTGTCCTGGTTTTGTGCTACTGTATAGATTGCCTTTAGGCAAAAGGTCATGAAGTTGTCCTTCCTGTTTTCACTATGGAGCCATTCAGTGCTGTTTGGGGACGCACTTTTTCTACAAAACGCAAAAATTAGAATACACAGACTACACTCCGCACTGTAACTTTCAGTTTGAATCACAGTACACGATGTAAATAAATGCTGTCAGTTTATCAATGAGTCACACAAGCCCACGTCCCCTAAGGTGACCGCACTGAAATCTGATCTCGATTCACCCGGTACTTCTGATCTGATCAAAGTCCTTGACCAAAACAGTAAGTGCTTTTATCACACTCTCTCTCTCACTGTCCTTCAAACCATGAGAGAGTATAGATTAGGCTAGGCTTGCACATCTTATTGTCTCGCTCATGCAATATCCACAAGATACACAAACACCCATGCTTCTGTTTTTCGCTCCCACATGCACTACTGCTATCACTTGCACAAAATAAATAAATAAACAAAAAGAAAATAGGCCACGAGCACAAAAGGTGGCTTTGTATGACAGAGTTTGGAAACAGTGTGCAGAACTGATTAGCACAGGAGCTTATCGCCTCTGTTCAAAACACTCAAACCAATTCCGTCTACAAGGTTTATTACTATTCCATCTCTGACATAGTCTTCCTTCTCCTTTTCCATTTTTGTTGCCTTTTCCCACTTATTTGTAAATAAAATAGACGATTATAGCTGCAGGAACTTAACAAAAAAGATTGATCTGTTTAATCTTTATAAGAAAGTAGAATGACCGTCACCCACAGCCACTAACATCAGCTGATTCTCCCAGCGTCAGGATAAAACTCCACCTCTCCCACAGACTCGGTCTGATTTGCTCCGTTTATCTAGCACTGCCCTTTATCTCGCTGACCCGCCTTACTATGAAAAAAATAATATTTAACAAAAGTACCGGAATTGTACTTTTTGGGCAAGTCAATCCCTGCATGTCCAAATAAGATAAGAGAGGCTGGTTTAACGCAGTTCGGCACAGTTCCTCCTCTTACATCACAGCGTGCTGGAACTGCCTTTCCTCTCACCAGCTTTCGTGCTACACTCACATGCTCCGCTTCAGACTTTCCAGAAACCAGGCACCCAAACAAGGGCGAATGGTGACCCATTACTGAATCGATCTGGGTGAAACAGCAGTGTGGGGGCAAATACCTCCAGGTTTATTTGACTTGCAGTATTTGCATTACACAGCTACGGCCTGGTTTTGTTTGGGTTTTTTTTTTTTTAGGGACATTACCATATAGGTCTTTTTAAAAGTATAATTTCATCCACGCACTGAAATAAATGCACTGCTGTTTTCCTTAATAATTTTAAAACAATGCGAAGTAAATGACTGATCTCACACCCAACCCCACTCACATACATACATACGCTGTAAATACCAATTTCACTTTGTTGCAAGCTTTCAATTTCACTGTAAACAACTATAAGCTACAGAAGGAACTGGAGGAGTTCCCAGATAGCATACAGATCTGCAGGGCAGTGTGTATGGAAGGAATAAACAATCAAGAGGGCAAAATGTAAACAACTTATTCCACACGGCCTCAAAAATGGACATTTCACAAGACGTACATGCACACCACTGTTCGAAACTGCGATACTGAAAAGCTATCAGTGGAAGCACTATCAGCGCGATCAACAGGGGCAGTAAACACTAAATATTAGCCTGCGTATCTGACTGGCGGCTCTGATGTTTTGGAGGACGTTGTGGAGATAGGAGCTCACTGAGAGAAACAATCGACACATCGGACACTCACCATGACATAGTGACGCTGCATCTCTGTCTTCTCATTGGCTAGTTTGTCATATTCCACCTTAAGACTGGAAGAAACGAGAAAAAACAGAGATAATATATGTTAGGACACAGCTTGTGTACTTTTTAAACCCACCACTCTCAATGTGTACAGGACCCAAGAGAAAAATATTTGCAATACGATTCACAGAAGAAAATCTACATTAAAGAGACCTAACATATATATGTACATTTAACACTACAAACTGGCGTCTTAGACATGCATTAAAAACAGTCTTGAGCTAAAGAGCAGCGCCACAGGTGTTTTGCTATTAAAACTATCTACACTCTGCTCAATCTGGGTCTGGGAAACCAATCATTAAAACATCATTAAAACCATGCGGTGCAGAGGGGTCAGCAGTGTTTACCTGTGATACTGGGCTTGCAGGAACTGAAACTCGTCTTTGATCCTGTCACAGGATTCCGCTACAGTGAATTTAAACCCGGGCTGACCAGGCTGATGAGGTGCCTGCAATAAACGAACATCACTCATCATGTATTGTACACAAACCAATTACTGTCCAGACATCTAACACGGAGTCTCCGCCTCTGCCTATTGCAGGAGCCCTTCTAATTAGGGAATTCAGATCATTCTAGGTGCACCATTTGCTGACAGGTGTTTGACTGCACACACAAACAAAGCTTGTGTAATCTCCATAGAGAAGCAATGCCAAGAGAACACAATGTCCATTTGCCTACAAACACCAAGCTCAGTGCCATGAGCAGTATAACGACCAGCTTTGGCCTTTAAAGAGGAGGATCCACATCCTCTGGAGCAATGGGGCTCCACTCATTGGTACCTCACTAAGGCTCTCCATGCCATCAAATCCTCATGGCAATCTTCTGATCTCTTTCTACCTATTAGAGCAGAGGCAGCTACAGAGAAGGCTGGTCAATCCCATTGATTTCAGGGGCAAAAAAATAAAAGGCTGGATCTGCAAGTGTCTGCAATATGGACATAAAGCACGCCTCCCTAACCTAAATGAATAAACAAATAAATAAATAAACAGCACTCTGCCGTTTTCCTATTAGGTTATCGTGGACGAGGTTCAGAGAGGCGGCGGGAGGAATATGACTCATGGTAATAACCGCTGCTGGTGTCAATAACACATTTCATGCTCTCTGGTTCTGGGGGAAATTGTGTTTGGTCGGCGGCCTGAGCTCGCCGTGTCTCTCCCTCGAGCTCGTTCAGACGCGTGGGGCGGGGGAACAGCCGCCATCACTCAGCAGCCTCCTTCTCCGAGACGTGGATGGGTCATTGCGTCTGAACGGCCTCAGAGAAAAAAAAACCTCTAACCTGATTTTTTTCCTTTTTTTTTCTCCCCCACTCCTCCCCCGCCCCTATACCCACCCCCCTCATTCTTTCTTTCTCTCCTTCACTCTATGCTGTGCTTTCTCACTCGGCTCTCTCTATTTTTCTCCTATGCACTTCTCTCCCTCTCTCCCTGCACGCGCTCATTCTCCTTCTCTCTCTGTACCTTACCTCAGACCCCCCAACAGCTCACTCTCGAGAGCAGACTACTGTATCCTCTATTGTGTTGTCTCGAAACTTGTACATCCAAATATAATATGGGTCATTTGAGAGTTTTACCTCAAAAATGTTTTTTAAAAAAACAATAAGTGCTTTAGCAAGGTTTTTTTTTTTTTTTGGTCGTCTTTGTTTGGTTTCATTGTTTAGAGAAGCAGCAGCACCAGAGCGATCACAGACTAATGGTCGCTAGGCTAATTAAGAAGGGGGCAATTAGCAGTAACTTATTTTTATCTGGGCTGCAACTGAAACCACATCATACTATACTCTACCATACGATACTACACCACACAATACAATAATATACTACACCATAATAGAGCATATGATACCATACAACATTATACTGTGCTCAGTTGTTTAACACAATATTCGTGCTAATTGGGGTGCAGATTTTATATATATTTTATTTTGTCTTATTTGTGTTAAGGGTGGGTTTATACTCACCGGGTGCCGGCCCTGTGGATACATCCTGCCTGCTCTGATCCAGGCGTTTTGCAGCAGGATAAATCCGAGAGCAGGTGAAGCAGTAAAGTCCCGCCACCCCTCCCTACTCCAAAAGGGGACAAAAACAAAAAACAGATCAGCACTCGAAGATTCTTTGATTTTATCACAGTTTTCCTCCAACCTGAAGTCCCTTTTTCTGACACTCCTCGATTTTCCAGCTTCTCGTCCTTTACACACACGAGTCTCGATTCACCACGATATTAAAGTTAAGATGCAGTGCATCTGAAAGTACGGTTCCCTTTTATATTTTTCTTTCTCTCCTCGATTTTCCAGCTCCTTGGAGTTCTCACACTCACGCGCATGTACACACACAGGGAGTCTCGATTCACCACGATATTAAAGTTAAACTGCTGTACAAGCGGACATGAAATCAAAATGAAAACAACAACAACCACCTAGAAGTTCCAATCTCTCCGTTTGGGCTCGTCTCGAGCTCTATTCTCTCTCACGCGCTGTCTTCTCGCAATAACGAGATTTCCTGCTTTGGGCGGCTCGTGTTTACTTTAATCCCGAAAGATTCTCACGGTCGGGGTGAGTTTAACAACACGGACGATGCTTTAGTAGCGCAATTGGACACATTTAGACCACAATGTATTTTTTTTTTCGCTGGACTATCAAACGCTAGTGGGGTTTTTTCTGGCCGCACGACACACACAAAGCTCCGACTGCTGTGATAAAAAAACAGGAGAAAAGGCTGTAAAAGCTTCATAGCTACCATCAGCAGTCTGAATGTCTAAACAGAGAGTGCAGTTTATTATAAAAAGAGGAGGAATCCACAGTGTTTACTAATACCTTTTTGTGTTTCCTCCACAAAAAAATACCCCCTCCTCGAATGCCGCCTAATAGATCCCAGAGAATGGAGGAGCCGTCCCCAGTCGTCCTAGTGGTCCAGTCGTATGACCTTACGACGAGTAGTCGGGTCCCGTGCTTGGTTAGAAACGTTTTTTTCTTTCTCTCTCTTGAAGATCAGACTGAGAAGAGAGAGATATAGAGCCTGAAAATCAATAAATGGACTTGCAGCGAAGTCCAGCGTGATAAGGGACGCTCCAGAAATCCAAAAAAGGTACAAAAAATGGACAACAATGAAAGAAAAAATGAAGGTGAACGTTCAGACGTGCCCAAGCTCCTCCGATTGCTGTAGCCCAGTTCCTCCAGTGCTCACTGTGCCACACACAGACTGCCCACTGACACGAGGATTCAGCTGCAGAGAGAGAGCCAGCCCTAACGGCCAATCAGATCACCAGAACCAACTTATCTCCATCACCCAATCAGAAAAGAGGCGCCCCACGTGGGTTGCGTCTCTGCCTCGCATTCTGATTGGACCATACGCGTGTGACTCCATACTCGCCATTTTAGATCTAAACATGTTTTTTTGTTTCTTATTCCACACCCCCCTCCATCCAGACAAACAGCTTTACATGAGCAACGATTGTTCGAAGTCTAACCACCAGCTGAAATCTCGGAATAGGTGTTTGGTGTCTGATGAAAAATTAATTCCTCATGGTGAAATTAAGCATCGGCTGCATCGACGGCTAAATGCAGTCCGTATAGTGAAATCAGGATTATACCGAGAAAATAGTGGGTCTAATCCTGCAGCAAAGCAGCAGTTCACGGTTTATTTCCAATATGCAGATGTACATTTGATAAGACAAGACAAAATAACCTTTCTTTAGTCCCACATGTGATAAATATGCATTATTATAGCAGTAAAATGGACAGAATAGCATCGCCAGTAGAATAAATGCAGAATAATCTAGAAAGCGCATTGTACAAATATTATAGAAATGTAAATATAGAAGTTTGTGTGTCATAATAAATATTTCTGCGACTACAGGGGGGGGAAGTCTGTGAAATCTGTGAAATCAACCCCCATTACTTGATTCAAGCTGTCAGCTCAACGACAAGCAAAGCCCAACATGATGTCTGCGAAAAAAACAGAAAAGGGGAAAAATGCAAAAAGAAAAAAAAACAAAACAAAAACTGAACCAATCAGAGCGGTAGCGCCCACGTGGGGCTCCTCTGGCTTGTCTGGGTGCTTCAGCCAATAAGAAGGACGCTAATTTCCTAGGCCGTGTCCGATTGGTTGAGAGAGGCAGAGGCTGTCAGGCTGAAAGCAGTGTTGTCAATCAAGCCCACGAGGGGCCGAGCACTGACAAATGCCCGCGCCTCTCAGCCTCCTGCCCGTGAATAGTGCTTGGAATGGCTGCTTAATTAGCTTCGAATGGCTTTTCCTTCCAGCTCAAACAATCTGTCACTACCATGTGGTAAAAAGAGCCTTGCGTAAAACAAAAGAGGGAAAAGCTAGTAGGGGCTAAATATCAGTTTGATTTTTTTTCCTCTTCTCTTCTCTACGTCTGCATTTGTATAACAGCTAAACAAAGCATTTATTCCTCTCAAACACTGGCAGCCAACTGTCTTTATTTGTTTTAAGTGAGCAAAAAAATCACTGTAATTTGATATGCTTAATAATTCACAGTGATATCTTTTTTATTGTTGGTTATTCAACTATATTGTTGTTGTGTTGTTGTGGTTAATGTACTTCATACTACACTTCACACACACACACACACACACACACACACATATACGCACACACACATATACAAACATATACACACACACATATACACACATATACACACACGCACGCACATATACACACACACGCACGCCCGCCCACACACACACACAAACACGCACGCACGCACAAACACACACACACACACACACACACACGGGTATGAAGTAAAAGTTAATCTTAAAAGTCTCTGAGTGTCCAGAATCTACAGCCCACAGCATATTCTCTCTTGGTGCTAACAGAG
>JBBPDH010000037.1:16135970-16147463 GCA_037974565.1 Clupeocharax schoutedeni
GCAGAGGTTGAATTTTGTGCTGTTCACACTGTGTGCTGTGGTGTGTTCACGTATGACAAATGGTCACTTTCACTTTTCATATATATATATATATGTTGCCTTGTTTCTCGTCACACCATCTTTGTTGTACTTTTTGTCTTCATGTCGTTTGTTGTGTGGGATTGTTTTTATGCACGTGGGATGGGACTGTGTATAGATGACAATAAAAGCCAACTTGAATTTTTTTAAAAATGACAAGTGATGGCTTTTCAATTTGAATTTGAACTTATTAACTCACTGTGTTTTTATTATTAGCACACATGAGAAATTGGGCTTAAACAACACAGACCTTGTGCTCAAGGCTGCGGGGGTCTGTGATCATGACCAACTGTCCCATGAAACTATCACACTAAAATCAGATCATAATCGTAACATATGTAGAGCCAGTGGTGATGACATCTCTGAGAACTGTAGAATAAAACTTTGCTAGAAATAAACACACAAAACAAGCCCAAATGAGTCTAGTTTAGCTTAGCTTCTACCCTGCTAGCTAGCTAAGTACTCACTGTAAACGTGTATTCCTATAAATAGCTAGTCTTTTTACCTTTCCATTCAGAAAATTAATATATCTCTGCTTTGTCCTTCATTTTTACAGTCTACAAATGGTTCTCTTTCAGCCCCTCAAGCTGCACTGTCTCCTTTGAAACGGTGCCTGCAAGTTAAAGAAAATTAGAAATTTGTCAATTAGGAACACCGACTATTACTGGACAGTCCACTGAGCTGTCCAACAGAAAAAAAAACATGGCTTGAGCTTGTGTTTAATCTTAGAACGCTTAGAACGAATTGTTTAATTGGATATCTTTTAAATGTTTATGCGCCCAGAGACTGACGGGGTCACTTTACTAAGCAAGCAGGGAGAAAGGTAATCCCACAAGCTGATTAATCGTAAACTTTGGACTGACCTAGACAGAGAGAGGCAGGTCCTGGGATAGAAGAGGCCCACTCTATCTTGAGGCCAGTATGAGTTTTGGAGCATTGCATGCAAAAAAATGTGTGGTGTTAATGCAAATGCTTCTTGCAACTTGCATCCAGCATTGTTTCTCCATAAAAGGCATTATTTTCCAGTAGTCTGGCCGTTTTCTGTGGGTTTTTAGTCAAACACATTCCAAATAAAGATACGGTGGGACCATGGGGTACAGGAGAGTGACCGTGTTGGTTCCAGATTAAGTGTGACCTCAACATTGCAGCAGGTTATTGAGTGAGTAATGACTCAGTAAGGATGATTTTAACTCCTACAAGGTGTGGAATTAGGATTTACCTGCTAGATCGGTAACTATAGAGTTTAGACCGTACTAGCTTTAGTTACACACATGGTGACGACAACAGGAAACACACATCACAGTATACACACATCACTACCTATAATATTCAAATGAGCATGAACCTGTAGAATAGTCCCCTGTGGCCTGTAAGACTCGCATACATTTACATTTACGGCATTCAGCAGACGCTTTTATCCAAAGCGACTTCCGTTTTCTAACTACAGGGGACAATCTCCCTGGAGCAACTTGGCATTAGGGACCCAGTGGTGGTACTGAAGGTAGGATTCGAACCCATGACCTCTTGGTCTCTAGGCAAGTATCCTACCCACTGAGCTACCTCCACCCACATACAGTTCTTTATCAGGCTCAAAGCAGAAATAATGGTCCAATATTGTGCTGCTGCTTTAGTGGTGTGTTAGAGCAGTTTTTCTACTCTGTGGAAGTCTATGGGAGATAACGCACACACACACACACACACACACACACACACACAGTTTTTAAAAATGGATAAAACAATTGCAGTGCAGAAGTGTTGACTTGTATGATGTCTAGTTGAGCCGTGTTGTACGGAGGATTATTGCACAAACCCAATAAAACCATGAAATCTGTGTTTCCTGCTGTCCTTTGAAAGCAAACAGAGATAGTTCAAGGATTTAATCTGCATTCCAAATCCAGATTTTCTAACAACATGGTCATGGGAAAATATAGTACACCATCAAGAAAAGGGTACATTTCTGTCCCCTGAGGTACACACAATGTAAATGTCTCTTTGTTAGTCCTATTGTGTACCTCAAAACAGTTTTAAAGGAACGTAACATTCACTGTCACCGGGGGAAAGGTATATTAGAAGCTTTTCATTTAATTAAATAGAACAAAATCAAATTAATTAAACAAAATAAAAAGTTCTGTCAAAATATTTACAACACTTAAAGAACTGCAGCGGACTTTAGTGCTTATATTCCGTTACTTATTGCTCCTCTGACCCTTTTCGCTACTTTCCAACGTCAGGAAACAATGTCACGGACACAGTAATGTAGCGCAGTGCAGACTGTGAACATAAATATGAATCATAAGAAAGAAAATCCAACCATGAGATGAAAAAAGAGGCACTTCTGGTTCATTTTCTCTGAACCCAGATATCAAAGCTCAAATAAATGAAATATTGCGAAGTTTGCTAAAGCAAACTTTATAGACTGTTGGCTCAAAATAGTACAGTAAATAGACTCTGGACATGGACGGATAAATCAGGGACCCCTTGTCTATACTACACAGGAACCCTGGCCATAAGTAAAGGTTAAAAAAAGAGATATTGGTCAGGGTCCCACAGTAGTAACTGCATTCACAGCCAAAAAATACAGTTTAGTACCTTTCTGAAAATGGTGAAAGAAAATTATTTCTGGCAGTTTTGACTGAGATACCAACCATTTCAGACCTTAAACAGGACGGTTTCTGCCATCTGTTCATTCTGATGATTCTTTTATTCCCCACCATAGAAGGTGCTATTAGAATAAACAAAAGGAAAGCAGGACACTCCTCTTTGTGTGTGTATGTGTGTAATGGAGACCCATGCACTGTTTATTGACGCAGTAACCCCAGATGCTGTGAAACTTCCACCATGTGGCCTTAAGCACACACACACCAGCCCCTGTTTGCAGATCTTTCTTCAGTGAAAAATGATGGGACAGCCTTGTGCAAACCAGCACACTTCACCATTCCCACAGCAACGCAGTGCCCAGTGTCCAAACAAACCAACTCTCGTCCACTCTGACTGCGGCAGCAGCAGCTGAACGCACGGCTACCATTTGGCCTCGCAGCTCTAATTGACCCATCCACACTCCGCCCACAAGCGTTCTTCCGTGGCAACTGGTTGCAAAGTTCAAAAGCTTTGAAGAGCATTAGCAATATGCCATTCAGCAGAATGCGGAATGTGCACGCATCTCAGATTTGCTGCAAACATGTGAATTATTCATGAGAACTTCCAGTCTCGCAAGCCAGACTACATTGTAGACAATGGAAAGAGGGCAGGTTGGAAATAGTGATTTTGCTAAGGTTCGCATGATTGCATGGCAAAAGCTGCTTTTGTCCTAACAGTGACCTGTGGCAAACATACATACTGATTAATAACCCACACTTTGGCTAAAATTCTTCCGTTATTAAACATATCCCACCAGTTATAATGAAGGAAAACATTGGAACATAGATCGGTCAATCTCCCACCACTTCTACATACCATGGTGTAAAGCCACAGACACAATGGCAAACACTGAAACTGCAACCTGCATGTCAATTTCTAGTCGCTGTGGAGCCTTTTGCATGGGCATCAGGCCAATTTAACAATGCGGTGCTAACTAGTGTGTGTAAGGAAGTGAGACTGCACACTGTGATCTAGCCACTCATTTGTGAGGATCTGCAGCAAATCTGTGGAGCTTATTCGCACAACGCCTCCCCGGTTCTAACAAACAGCTCTAGGTACGTTTGCATGTTAATGTGGCTCTAAGTGATAGCTGGTAGGATTATCTTCAGCATGGGAGACATGCTCTTTCTCTCTCTCTCTCACTCTCACTCGCCCCGCTTGATTTGCCCGGTAGTGGAGCAGAAAGAGCCGGCCTGACTCTGCGTGGCATGCCTGCATTGTGCAGTGCCAGTGTCTCAGGATTATTGACATGCTTTCATTCGTGGGCTCCGGCTTCTGAAAAGAGACACATTCCTGTCCACAATAGCTCCAGTGTGTGCCGCCTGGGGGCCCCGTGAATGGGCCGCCGCGTATCAGGGGCGACTCGTCAAGCAGCAATCAATGCAAACAGGATGAAAGGCCTTATCAAAAGGGACAAATGCAGACATGAGCACTGTCGCAAAAATGCAAAGAGGAGGAGAAAAGGAGAAAAAAAAAAGAAAAACAAGGGCCAGAGAGAAAGATGGAGGCTTTGGCTGTAGGCCCTGTTTTTCCTCTGAATGTAGAAAGAGAGAGAGAGAAAGAGAGTGAGCGAGCGAGTGAGTGAGGGGGGCAAGAGCCAATGAGCACTCTAAAATTCTAATTTCCCTTCAACAGCCACGTAGCTATATCTCGAGAACAGAGGCGGTGATATTGGCGGCGCTAACTCGCTCACCACTAGCAGATTTAGCATACATCAGAAGCCGCTGTACACTTGGATGATGCATCCATATAAAAGGGACTCCGTACTGCTGGATCTGTGTCTGTTAATCCGACGCTGCAATTGGGGAGCTGCCAGTGATGATGGGGAAAGAAAGGCCCGTCTCTTCAGGGATTCCCCTCCCAATCCTATCGGCTCTGATGGATTTGCTCTAATCCCACAATAAAGGCACACACAAAACTCCTCGCAGGAACCTGTGGAGCGTAAGCCTGTTGAGAGCAGCACTGCCTATCACAGCCATACTTTGTTATGTTCATGCGTCCAACGAGTGTGGGTGTGCTCTGTTTTAAAAACACAGCCGTCTATCTGAGCCCATCCCAGAAGTGAGCAGTGGAAGGAAAAGAACGCTAGATGTCCTGGGAAAACTTGGCAACAGCACCTAACTAAGCTCTTTCCCATGTTGACTGAGGAATCGATAGCTGCGTCCACTGCGAGGCTCGGAGACAGGTCAAGCACACATTTACCAAGACCATATCATTTGTTAAAGACTAATTCGCTTAAGTAGCTTCTTTGTGGGGTTTTTTTTGTTTTCGTAAGGAGAGTGCTTAGAACCGAGGGGAGTCTAATAATGAAATAAGTGCTTAGTGGCGCTAAGGCAGAGAGGCCTTCCGGAGCAGTGTAACTTCTAGGCGTGTTTTGTACTATTCACCATATGAATTCAGCTGTAAGCAGTTTCTTAAATTTTAGTAACATGATGTTTATCTTTATTTCAATCCTGCTACACTCTGAAAGAAGAATAGCACCGTTTTTCAAAACGTCTGTATAATTAAGTCATTCAGAGTTGTTTTGTGTCATATAAGGGTTGAGCATCATGTACGTTGGGTGTCCCATGACTTTTTGTTTTGTCCCAGTTTGTCCCCACTATCAGCATCATCAGCACCAGCACCCCCATCAACAAAAACTTAAACCCATCCTTGTTTCCAGCAATTTATAAAACAAACTCAACCCCTGCAAACCAAAGCCATCTGGAGAAACATGCTGAGTCAGAGTCAGTTACAGACAATTACCATTAATTTACTTATATGTTATACATAAACACTCAGAAGATGGTGGTTTTTGGATAGTAAATAAAATAGCTTTGTTTGTGTTGTACACATCAAGACCATGGGTGCAATAACCACCTGTATAAACAGCTCATCTACAATTAATGCATTTCACGTCAAACCACACTGAGTGAGTTTACATCCCATGCAAAAATTATGAAGAATTTTTGAAAAATTAGTGGAACTTCTTTTTTAAAATAAAGGCTCTTAATGTTTCATGGCTTGCATGAATGCTTGCATTCAAACTTGCCCATCGTATTTACAAACATGTCTCCCTTTAAATAACCATAGATTAAAAGGTTAAATCCCAGGTGGATCCACTGCCCTACAAAGCCAAAGTGCAGTAACTACGCAAAAGCTGAAACTGAGAAAATGACTTTAAAGTCTTAGTATTAGTGTGGATTTTGTAGTTACTGCAATTTTGACACCATCATTTCTCGGAAACGGGACATCTTTGAACCAGGATATTTTTCTCACAAGACAAAGGAGAGTCCTAAATTACATTTGTAGTCTAAAGTGTTGTTGACCAAATATGTAGTAACTGCACTTTGGCTTTGTAGGGCAGTGCTGTGCCCTGCAATCCTTGAGAGTTACAATTTATTTATTGGTGCCTATTCATATAGAAAAACATTAATATACTTAATACTGAAAAGGTCATACACTCAGAATGGAAACCTCAGTATTAACCACAATATTTCAACTCCATGGTGTCTGAGATACTATAATAGCAGAATTGCATTTTTTTTCTCCCACTGCATGTCTTTAAACTCAGCCTAACAAACATGTTTCTAGTATTAGACACCCGAGTACACAGATGACATCAGATCAAGCCCAATTCAAACAGTTCCATATTTGTGATTATGAGCAGATAATTATATTTTTGTCTAAAAGTGACAAAGTGAAACAATCCTGTTTTGAGAAGAAAAACCATTGAAAACAGACTGAAGTGGCGTGAAACTATCCATAAAGAACATTAATCGAACGCTTTGGATTATTCATTATGCAGCTCACATGATTACCCATACAAAAAATGTATATAATACAAAATATATTATAGACAATATATTTTCACTACAAAAAATTACGGACTGATATATTGACCAAAATATTGACACAAACACCAATATATTTTAAATATACTGTATTATTTGGTATATTGTAGTTTATTTCTAAAAATACATTTATATATTGAAAAGACATTTTTCATTATATTTATTTTCAATATATGCAAACATATATGTAAATTAGTATATTACTTATACATGACAATTATACAACCTTTTGAACACCAGCCCAAATCCTCAAACTTAGGGCCACCACTGTGCTGTGTGTATTTGTTTGTTCTAATTGTCACATAAATTACATAAATTAATAAATGAAATTTAAAACAACCTAATTTATTTAAATATATTTGGGAATATATAGGCAATGGGCAATGTATGTCCTATAGGATATTTGTCTATATATGTGTAATTATATTTAAATACATATTTTATAACATGCTGATGAATCAATGTATTTACAGTCATATATTTCACATATATTTGAGGAATATATAGTATGTGAATATATTGCTTGAAATATATTTTTAAATACTTCGAGAACATAAATTCCAATATACTGCAATATATTTCATTAAGTATGGGTAAATGTAGAGTTGCTGAATTCAATTTGAGTTTTATAGCAAAAACATGACGAAAGGTGAAGGTATTGTCTTATATCTGGTGTGTAGAATGTGTTTGACCAGGCCGTGAGTCTGAGTGAGGGAGTGAGGGAGTGAGTGTCCGGAGCTCTTTAGAAAGGTAGTGTTATTTTTGGTGATTGAGACACAAGTGGTAGGGCTTTAAAAGCGGGTCAACAAAGTGGCCTGGTGCTCCATGCTGAGTGTGAAAGCATGGGGCCGGGAGAGTGGAGTACCTCTTCAGCACTCACAATGCCAAGCGCTACTATCACCTGGCAAAGGCTGGGGGAGGAGGGCTTCGGGTGGAGGGAAGTATGATGGTGCCATGGAGCTGACTCTCAGTCCACACCTACACACAGACACTCATGCATACTTATTCTCTCCAAAGTCTGTATACTTTACACCACCACTTACAATAGCACTCATCTCCACCCATACAATAGGTCTTTAAAAAGCTTTTCACAACTCCTCTCTCTCTCTCTACACCAGTGTTTTTTTTTCGACCATTGAAACTCTGAGGAAAGTATGTGCTTCAGTGGTGCTAATTTTTTTCCCACCTCTTTGTCTCGCCTCCTTTTGATTGGTCACACTGGTCCCCTGTCTTCTCGGCTCACCTGACTTCGTGCCACTGTTCCTCCCAGTCGTAAACACTTCAAAGCAGCCCTTCTGGCCAAATTGTCTCCTGGGGGCAATTCCGAAGTGTCAGGGCAGTACAAAAGGGTGTGATGGTTAATGTGTGACTGCTGGCCTTTCAGTGAAGATGTGCGCACTCACACACACTCACACCTGCCTAACGAATGCTATTGTGGACACCTTAGACCTACTATTACGTGTCGGTGACAGATGAGCCTGTCATTCTGCTCCTCCCTACGTTGTCACGGCAACAGCTTATCCAGTAGAAACGCCCTGGTGAGAGTAAGGTACCACTTCCCATGTCAATGGAGGCATGGAACAAACAGGAGCGGCTTCAGTTTTATCCTAAGAGGCTCATTAACACAAACACACACACACATGCACACACACACACACATACACACACACACACACACACACAGACACATATGCGCACACACACACACACACATGCCCGCACACACAGCAAAGCCAGTTAACAACCTCACAGCACTTAAGGTGTATTTAAACTCTGAAAGTGTTTTAGTGAAACTCTTATTAGAGTGTTAAAAACATTCCCTTCTGGACGTTCTCGATATTTATCAGACTGTGGATATAAACTGTAGACTAAGCAGGTTTCAGTTAGTTGTTAGAAATGCCTTAAGGATTCAATGTGTAACTGTTACAAACATGGCAAACATGGCATGGCACTGTTATTATTAAATTAAATTATTGTTATTATTAAATTAAAACATGATCCCTTTTTTACAAGCTTCAGATGTCTGGTTCCATCCGGAATGGCAAAAACATGTTAACGTTAATCACCATTATATAGGTAATATATGACTAGACTCCCATAGGAGCACTAGTAAAAACTGAACTTATTTTAGGTGTTTTTTCCATGTTTTGACTGAACTGGTATATATATGGCCTGCAGTGAATCCTTAGCTCTAATAGTCACAGTTCCCCAATAGCTGAACTGATTTGATGAAAATCTCTATTTCATTTTCACATGAATATCATTGCTCCCATAAGTAAACTCTCTGTCTGCCTGGTGGAAACAATAGGATAATGTAACCAGATTTTATAGCATTCACAGCCGACCACCCATTCTTCATACAGTGTACACAATACAGGGTAGCTAGCCTTTCCTTCTGATTTCTGTTTTTTATATGACAGCAGTGCTACACTCCCTCTACACAAAAGTGTCTATATGTTTACTGTTTTTTACCAAAATGCACGGATTATTTCATGTAGCACTAATGGAAATGTTAAAATCAAGTGCATTGGAGGAATTGCTTCTTTCAGTATACAGCATTTCAAAGAAGGCGTTACACAGAATCGAGAAAAAAAACAACCTCACCCCTTCCCGTCAAGTGTGTTTTGTGGTTGTAACATGCCACGCTGAGACAAAATGAGAGCTGTGGATTCTGCCGTGGCTTTTTAGCGGTGGGGAAAAAAGGTCAACACTCTTTTGTTGTTCAGGTCACCGGAGCTGTACGGCCTTGCTAGCCCCGGGCTCCGTTTCCAAGGGAACAAGAATTACGGCTGAGTCCCAAAGGCCAGCGGGCAAAAAGCAGAGAGGCACCATGGGGAGTGCTCTGGCTTCTCAGCTGGAGAAAAATGGAAGCAGTTATTGTCTTGGAGTGAAATAGCAGAAGTGGAGGACATTCTGAGAATCTTCAGGAAGTGACAATGGCAAAGGTCACCATGTCATTCTCATAAGATGTGCTCCCTGAGACCGGATCAGTAGGAGAAAACATGCTTAAATGGAGAACAAAACTTCAGCAAGTTTCAATATAGCATTTGATGGAGCTGGAGCGTGGCATTCTTTATGACAGCTTTGTCCTTTTCCAGTTACAGTTCTTCTACGCTAGAGCCACGCTTGCAGGGAGACATAAATAGAAGTGAGACAAAGGCTCCAAAACGCAACGACCCAAGACGAGATTCCATTGTACCGCCTAGGTCTAACAAAACCCCTAACAAAATACTTGTTAACTAGACTCTTTCCAGTACAAGTAAGACAATCACGAGACTCGGAGGACACGGGATCGGAAAAGAGGAGGATCTGGGCCTCTGCCTGGGCTCTGCTGATAAGGCTTATTAAAAATGATGAAGTGTGTGCAGTGAGGATACCTACACACACGCACACATGAGCCGTGCAGAAGTAATGACACGGCTAAGAATGAGATTTATGACTGCCTCCCGAACAAAATTAATAACTCAATCGTTAAAAGGTGATAAGGTAGCCCCCCCATCACCACCACCACAACGCCACCATCAGAATCTTAGGCAAATATATGTTGCTTATTCACTTCCCACCCCCGTCCCCATGCTGACAAACAGCTCTCGCTACATTAGCATGTTAATGTGCCTCTAAATGGGAGCTGCTAGGATTATCCTCCCTGGCTTGGGAGAACAGCCCCCCACACCTCCACCCCCGAGTCTTGTTGTTGACTTCATTGAGTGCTTCTGCTACCCTGTTATCATCCTCTAGTCCTCTTATCCTCAGGCTGGAGAAATGCCCAAGGTCCATCTCCCTCACTCAGTGTCTGCTGACAAACAACACACACACACCACACACACACACACACACACACACACACACAGAGACATTGACAAATACACGTACTCACAAACACACAAACACAGACAAACACACACTGGCAAACAAACACACAAATACACAGACAAACACAAACAAACACACACACACACACACACACTGATAAATGAACACACACAGACACACACACATACACACACACTGACAAACAAACACACACACAGACACACACAGACAAACACACACACACACACACACACACACTGACAAACACACACACACACACACATGCCGACAAACAAACACACAAACACACACACATACACACCGACAAACACACACATACACACAAAAACTCTCACATACACACACACGCACACACACACACTGACAAACACACATATGGCTGCTAGACACCTCTCACTATATTGAGCTTCATTATACTACATTGTATCCTCATATAGTGACATAAAAGCTATTCTAGCGATCTGTAAATTGGTTTACAGCTAGACAATGGAAACAGATTTAAATGAACAGCAGAAAAAAATCTAATTACTGGAAAAAGATGAACTATTGACCTTGATGTGTGTATTGTTTCCTTCAGTCTCCGTTTCTTATCATAATAGTAGTAGTAGACTTTAAACAATGAACTATCAACATGTATGTTGCCAAATAATTGTTGTCAGTTAACAGAATGATTACATTTCAAACTATTATTATTATTTAATTTGATTAATCAAGTCATCATGACAGCCCTTCACAATATTATTGTCCAATTGAGCTAATTCTTTGTTTAGCTGCAGAATTGCAGCCTTGGCCTTGCTGAATATTATACTGGCTTATCAGCGAAGAGCTTGCCAGTGTGAGTACACATCACTCTGAAAGGCTTGGATGGCCTCCATCACTCCACAGTCAAACACACCATGAAGTCCATCATTTTTAATAAGTATTATCAGCTGACGTTAAGCGCTCTTTAATGGTGCTGTAGTGCAGGAGATGGACAATATGGAAGCATGGAGGAAGAAACAAATCAGCTCATATCAGTGTCAGGACTACCTAATCACACACACACACACACACACACACACACACACACACACACACACAAACACACACACAAACACACACACACACACAC
>JBBPDH010000037.1:16147563-16160890 GCA_037974565.1 Clupeocharax schoutedeni
CACACACCCCACCACCAACACACACACCACACACACCACCAACACACACACACACCCCACCACCAACACACACACCACACACACCACCAACACACACACACACACCAAACACACCACCAACACACACACACCACCAACACACACACCACACACACCACCAACACACACACCACACACACACACACACACACACACACACACACAAACAGTAAGTTCTGTGTAGGACTTGTTTAAAGACACCACATACTTTAAAGAACAACATGCTGCAAACTGTGTAGTTGCATCAATACTTACACATACAGTCGTATGCAAAAGTTTAATGAATGAATTATATACTCACAAAACACATTCTCTACAAACAAACTTAAATGGCAGATGCTTGTGCGATTATTAGTGCATAGTTCATTTAGGTTAACATGGTGGGTAAAAGTAAAACCTAAAATATAGGTCTAAAATGACCACAACAGGTTATATTTCATTATATATATAATATATATATAATATATATATACATTCAATATATATTCAAGATTCAAGATTCTTTACTTGTCACATGCAGTCATACAAGTACAACACACAGTGAAATGTATCCTGAACCACTCCTTTCGGATTGTGCAAACATTAAAACAATAAGTAAATTTGAAATTAAAAAAATCTGGACATTATATATATGTATGTATTTATGTATGTGTGTGTGTGAGTGAATGTACTGCTTCATGCTCCATGATGATTATTATTGCTATTATTATTTTTACATTTCAAAATGCATTTTAGGCCGATTTCCTGGGTTCAGATTATTCAGATTATTTCCAGAAGTTTGATTTGTGTCTCTGAAACGAGTGCATAGTGAAAATTGGCGCAAGGATAAGAAAGATTTGGGACAAAATAAGCAAAGACCTCCACAAAGGTCTAATGACTACTAGTGTACTGGTGATTACTAGTGTACTGGTGATACACCTCCATTCTAAAAGGAGCCTTTAAGAACTCAGAGATCTTTAAAGAGTAGTATAAAGGCTACTTCAATAGGCCTATCTGGATGATAACTGATGTTAGGTGATGTTTGCTCTGTAATGTTAGGATGGGAAGACCAAGTAGAACTTTTGAATGAATAGAATTACAGTAAACTGCATTTAAAATCACGTGACCAAATGCAGACCATATCATATCACATATGGTCCGAAACAGTTTGGTGGTACTTCTGTAGTGTGTTTGCATGGAGTACTCTGTCTGCTCCTGTCTTGTCTGCTCTGCCTCTCTGAAAAGGCTTTTAGGGCCGTGTATCGGATCAGTCTGGAGACAGCTCTAAAAAGTGATGACTTGGCCATAACCTGTTGCTATTAGCGAGCTTCTTCCATTTGCATTATTTATGCCGAAAAATCCTTTCCGTTGCTTTTTAAAGCTTGCATTATGTTAACAAGGAGAAAAAGTCACGGCACCGATGCTCCTCTTGCACAATGAAGAATTGATCTGAGCGAGATGGGCCGCTTTTAACCTTCATTTTTAAAGCCTCCATTAATGCTCCCTGCAAGTGGGGCGGCACTTTCCCAGCATGCATCGGCTCTAATGGCACGGCGACAGAGGCCTGGGCGGCAGGTCTGGAATGTGTGTCACCACCAATCCAGAATCTAAAGGGCGTGAAATTTCTCTCTCTCTCTCTTCCTCTCTCTCACTCCCCCTTTTCCCACCCTCTTGCCCTCTGCCTCCCTCTATCTCTCACTTGCTCACGCTTACATTAGAAAATGGACAGCACATAGACCAGTTTTAGCGAAAAGAGTTTTTGTGTTGCACCTAAAAAGCCTCTGTGACTGGTGGCAATAGTCGAGCTGTGTTTGAATGCCATGGGTCTCATAACATTTTTTTTAATGTTAAAAATGTTCCAAAGCTAATATGTTTTGTCCTTCATACATTTTTCTCCTGAATGTCACCAGATCTCTTGAGTCACATTTAACAGTCTAAATGCTACCAGTTCAAAATAAAACATCGTTTTTTAATCAGAGCCAAACATTTATGTGTTGAATTTCACACTTGGACGACACAGTGGCTCAGTAGATTAGATTTCTGGCCATGGCAGCCACATTCTTTCTGTGAGGATTTTCCACGTTCTCCTTCTGTCCTTCTGTGAGTTTCTGCTGGGAACTCTGGTTTCCTCCCGCAAACCCAACATGTCAGGTGGACAGGAGAGGCTTAATTGCTTCTGTGTTTGTCTGTGTGTCTGCTCTGTGATTGACTGGCCTTTAGCATTTGCCCTGCGACTGCACCCAATGCTCACCGTGACCCAGGATAAGGATGAGCAGCTCAGATAACGGAGGGATGGATAACTTTAACTATAACCATAAACATGCAGAGATTGAAGGAAACATATGGATGACGATAGCTGGAGGGTAGGAATGATAGTGAACACTTCACTACAGTACAGTAAATGTTTATAGCTACTTTATGTGGCGTACTATAGTATGTTTATGCCTAGTTCCTTGTAAAACTGCAGGGCATGTGTATTTCTGCTGGAGGGTTTAAAAGTTGCAAAACTGCTTCGATGTAACGGTTCAACTGCAAAAATATATCCTATTTATTTTTTTACACCCGATGAACAGCTGTGCCTGGGCCTTAATACTTAATACCTAATACACACTGAATTTCAACATTTGTATACCAACATTGTCTATTCAGACAAATTATACTGTAATTCAGTCAGGTCTGGCATCATGTCCATAACAAAACCCCTGAAAACGCCCCTGGATTACAAGCAAACTGAGTTCAAAGGTAGTCTGAGGCTAAAGGATCTTGCACTAGACACAGACACGGTTGTAAAGATCAAGCAGCTACTCCTCAGTGACTTGTTTGTTTACTTGAACAGAAAAAGGGCTGAAAATCAGATTTCAGACCAGGTCATTCCACACCAGAGTGATTTCTGTGAACCCAGCCACAGTTATCAGAACAGACGGGTCTGTGGAGGACTGTGACATAGCCCTGAAATTCGATTTGCACAGCATACAAAATTTGGCTGATAATCGCCATTAACCCAGGTTAACATAAACAGGAAAGGGTGTCAAATCAATACCAGTGTGTGTACCACTGAGTGTCCATTGATCTTAACTGTTGAGTCGAATATCAGGATGAAACACGCATACACACCAGTTAAAACATGCAGGCTGCAGCTCAGAAAGAAAGCAAAAGACAAGACTTTGTACATCCCACACTGATGTAATGCTGTGTGACACGAAGAGAGGATGTCAGTGATTGGTTATTGGACAGTGAAGGGTAGAACAAATCTCAGACTCTTTATGCTGTGTCAAGAAAAAAAAATTACATTTCTTGAAAAAAAGAAAAAGGAATCCGTTTTTGCACTAAAGTTTGAGATAGTTGGTGAACACGGTTTAAAGACTTTATATTCATTTTCCTGTCCTTTTAAAGAAATTAATGCACTAAACCAGCTTGATGGGGTGGTGGTGGCCTAGTGGTAGGATACTTGCCTCTGGACCAAGAGGTCATGGGTTTGAATCCTAGCTTCAGCACCACTGGGTCCCTGAGCAAGACCCTTAAGTTGCTCCAGGGAGACTCCAGGGATTTGATCCAAAGTCGCTTTGGATAAAATTTGAATTTCCACATTCTTGTGTCAGGAAACTGATGCGTTTACATACAAGTATATCAGCCATTCTGTCTACAATAATTTCACCCCTCCCCATTTATTCTGCATATGGTAGTGATGAAGCTGGGCAATTTGAATAAGGCATAATACAGGGCAACCAGTCAGAGCAGAACTCACTAACATATGTCAGTCTTAAACCTTGAGCTTTGGAAAGGCGCTATATAAATAAAAATTATTATTATTATTATTATTAAATGCACAGGCGAACTAAAGGCTATTTAAAAATATTTGGGACTCTGGATGTCACTGATGTATTGGTCTTGGTTGGGGGCCACTGGCTTAAAAGGGCCAGTTAAAAGGTAGACAATTTTGTTACCTGTGTATGTGTGTTTAAGAGGGTCTTAATTGAATGCAAGGTGTGAAATGAACCGGCTTTCAATGACATGAAGACTTTCTGCGGAACAGAATTAAACTATAAACAAATGTCATGCACATAAACTCCCTTGATGCACTGTTTCTGTTCTCCAGCCACCAAGCTGCTGTAGTTGCATCACTACCGACATTGCAGCACTGGACTGCTTTCGTTTAGTTTGCAAGTTGTGCTCAAGCTGATTTATCTTCGACTGAGTAAATCTGGGCCAGTCTGCGGCCTCAGTCATTCCTGCTGCTATCAGGGCTCATTGAGTTCTTTTGTTTTTGCATCCTCTGCTGCCAATAAAGCTTTGCAAGTATTTCCTGCTCACGTGTCTGCTTGAAACACACCACACAGCAGGACAAGCACTGATATGTGCTCCAGCCTGGGTTAAAAAAGGGTGGACAATTGGCTTCATGGGACTCACATAATAATTATTAATCATTTATTTCATTTTTAATATCAGATACTTTTGTTGACCTTGGTTTAGCATTCGCTATTTCCCTTTCACCGGGCCGTCTGTGTGCCGTATATGTTTATTTTCATCGATTTTAACTGCAAAATTAATCTCCCTTAGCTTTCCCCGTCTTTACTACAAAAAAAAGGACAGCTAAAGCAATAAAAAAAATCCAAGCTCAGAGCAAATCCAAGCGCAGAGCAACAGAAAGAGTAAATTATATATTGTTCAGTCAAGTTTGAGCTGACAAAAATATCTGTAATAATACAAGAGATGACATGTCATGTCTCGGATTATTATAATGTGGCAGAAAATTGGACACATGCTTAAATATTCTCTGCAGCCATTTAAGAGACAGCTTAAATGAAAAAGACATTTAAATGTAAATCATAATTAAAAAGTACTACATTAGGTCTACAAACCCGGAGGTTCTGATGCTCTTGCCTGCAGTAGAGGACCAACATGCAAAGACCAAGCAGAGGAAGGAACCAGCAAGCCAGAAAACACCACATTTTTCTTGTTGCTGTAGGGGCCCTACTTGCTGTACAACCCTCCTTTTTTCTTTTAAATGCACACATTTGCTGCAGTTTTCAGTCTGGTTTGTGCAGGTTACCTACCATGGTGTTCCTTCTGTGCTAGGCTTTGTGCTAGTTTATTCATGGGAGGCCCAAGGACCCAGTGGCCCACCAGCGTTGGTGCTTTGGGCACCGATGTAGGATATCGCAATACCATGTTAAATTCAATTATATTAATGTATGCAAATCTTACTGGTTTTCATGAAATAAATCAATAGATGAAGTACATTTTTTAAAAACCTGCTGTAAATGAATTTAACAGTCACTTCCCGCTATGACCGCAGTAACTCAGCTAACAGTCACAGGCCCATTCTTGACTCAGAAAAGCCCACTAGAACAATTCATTTCTTCAGCACATATCCCGCTGATGGAGTGTTTTATCCAGCGGGCCGCGCAGAGAGAAGAGAAAGGCACAGCTCCATCAGTGAGCGAATGCAAAAGAAGCAGTTTCCAGGGGGATGGAGGAGAACAATTAAAGCGCGTCTGTCAGAGTCAAGCACCTCCTCTCAGGCTTTTTGCTCATTAATTGGGATTTGGGGAGGCTGAGGGCGTGCGGGTTCGAGTGGCTCCCCATGAATGACAGAGCCACTCATGGCCTCTTCAGAGCCTGGCCAGAGCAGATGAGTTTCAGACAAAACGTGATCAACAACGTGGGGTCACAGCCAAGAGCCTCTCCGTCTCGCTATCTCGCACATACACGTATATACACTTCAGACACACGAAGAGTTTTCAAGTAGGAGAAAGCAGGGGAACATCAGCGCGCGCACACACACAAACACACACACACATACATACATACATACATGTATGACTGTGAGCACTCACTTCCTCAAGGCCCCAGTCAAGCTGAAGCAATCTGCCTGGAGCTCTAATTTGCACAGAGATATCTGTGTGGAATGGAGAGTCAATCTGCTGCGGATGCGACCGGAGTGATGTGTGGTCACAGCAAAAGGGAAAATTTTCACACTCGCCAGGAGTTTAGGTGTGAATAGCTTGAATGCAGTCTCAGTAAAACCCATTTACTGCTGCGTATGGATGATGTATGTATGGCAATATACACTGTGGTTCTATAATGATAGTTAAGGGACAAATACAATGGAGACAATTTCACATATATCGTCCATCAGCCTAGACCTAACTGGTGCCTTAAGGTTGCTCATTAAGTTCTGTACTGTAGCTAAAAGGGCTAATGTAGCAAACAAGTCATGAAAGCTTGTATGGGACCAATTAGAGTCATGTAAAATGCTCATAAAAATAACTTGCCTCAAGCTGTGTCTGGTTGCTAGGTAATCTCGAACAGATCTGCTTATATGTTTTTTAAACAGCGTATGACATTCAGTCTTCTATAAAAATGAACAAAGTACATTCCGTAGCTGAAAACAGTAGCATTGTTCATCTTCAGTTCTGAATTTTCCTTACATTTGCCATTTTTACACATTTTATCCATATCAGAATATCACATAGGTTGAACACATTACATGCAAAAGCCACCTAGTTCCAATTCACTCCTAATGGAGCAAACTAAGAGTAAGACACTAAGCATCTCTTGGCTGAATAACTACATCTGGAGCAAGGAGCAAGCTATATAAAGTTTCTGTCACTGAACTGTCACTTCATGGTTGTACGGTACCTGTGCTATGAGTGGGTGTAAATGTAGTAGAATTCTTAGGGCTTTTCAAGGCTTTCATCATAACATTTCCTTCATTTTGCAACGAGAAACGTGTAAGATATTTCTCGTCACGTCTACGCCGACACTCTGGTATTGCTCTTCCTGCTGACTGTAGCTGTAAGTGTGATCCAGCCACCCCTGGCACTGACACTAATGTGGGATGTGGAGAAGCAGAGAGCTTGGAGTAGTCCTTCACTAACTCCTTTAGAGGCTCTAGCTGCAGGTGATGATTACACAAGGCCCAGCTGCCAGGGTTGAGTATTAATTCAGTGTTAAATGACTAAAATAAATGACCGTTTCCTCTGGCCTCACACACACACACACACACACACACACACGCACACACACACTAAGGCAGAAATAATCTAAGCAGTTAAGCAGCTCTCTTCACCATAAACTCAAATAAAACAATTGTTTGTAAATTGGTTTTATTTAGCCAGATTGTAAAAGAGATACAGCTTCTATATACCGTTTTTGGACTTTTACCTAAATTTCTCCCCATTTAGTTGTAACCGTTTTCACCCAGCCAGCGATCACATGATGCTACCAAGCTGGGAGGGTGAAGGTTAGGTCCTGCTTCCTCTGAGACACGTGAAGTCAAGCCAGTCGCCACATCCTTTCGAACTGTTGCTAAAGCAATGTCAAAGCTCAACACATGCAAAGGAGAATTTCAACAACACTAAACCCTTACTCTATGATCTTATCCAGCAGATCCTGCCAGGACTTCCAGGGCATTGGTAGGGATCAAGCTTTCAACCACCAAATGAATGATAGGACTGATTTTAAACAGCTGCAGCTCTTGTAAATGTCTTCCCACTTGAACAGAATTTACTGAAAGAGTTTAATTATAATTGATTATTTTATTCAGTTGTAAACTCAATAACCCTTCGATGTCTCACTCTCAAAAGGAGATACCATGCATAGTAGTTTAATGGTGATCCCCATTTAGAGCCACCACTTTATTCATTAATGCACATCATGCAATTCATTTCATTAACATGTATTGCATCCTGGATAGACAGTTTAAAGTCTGATCTGTACCAGTTTTCCTCCACGGTTTTACTGTGCTCAGCCACTGGCTGGTTCTAAAGCTACTGGGGGAGGAGCCAGCTGGTGACCTAGTGGTTAGAGAGTTGTCTCTGCAATCAGAAGGTTGTGAGTTTGAATCCCAACTGCTAGTGGCACCACTGAGGTACTCTTGAGCAAGGTACCGATGTCACACACTGCTCCCTGGGCGCCCCTCATTAGTGACAGCCCACTGCTTCGCTTGGTGAAGAATGTCTCATTGATCACACTGTGTGCTGTGGTGTGTTCACGCGTGACTATTAGGGGCCACTTTATCACCCAGTGCTACCAAGCTGGGAAAGTGAAAGGCAGGCTTGTTCGATGGCTGATGTAACAAAAAAAGCAGTGAGTATTCTCCACCATACAGTCCTAAAAGGTTCCCCCAAGTCAAATGAAGCAGCACCACATCTATTTTGGACTGCTTGGTGGAAAATGCAAATTACTAGTTCCGTTACGTCAGCCAGCAGACACTCATGTTAGCTGCCATCATGATGGGTGATGGAGGGGAAAGAGCCACATGTCCTCTTAGACTAACAGCCATGGATGACTGTGGCATTGCCAGGGCTTGAGCTGGTTGGTGCCAAATGTTAAACAGTGCACCACTTGGGAGCCTGAGTTTGCACCTTTTTTGACTTTATTTTTTCTATTTATTTTCTGTTGTTGATGTCAGATGCGATAAAAACATCAATGATGGGTTTTTTCTCCAGCGAGACTTTATGTTTACAAAAAAAATATAATCAGAATCAGGAACTTTTTACTCATCCTGGAGGAAGTTGCTTATGCTACAGCTGCACCGACATATGCACAAAGCCAAGAACAATATAAAAGAACATTTTCCAAAAATTCTCAGAAAATACCAATTCAATATTGTAATAAAGTAGCTCTTCTTCTACTTGTAGCACATCTGCTGAATCTATTGCAAGATTAGAATCCGCACTTTCGAACGAATGTCTCTTTTCTTCTTTTGATTCAATGAACTTTGAAAGGGTGGCCCAGCCCATTTCTCAGGCCAGACTGTGTTGGGGCAGTGTAAATGTGTGTGTGTGTGTGTGCGTGTGTGTGTGTGTGTGTGTGTGCGTTTGTGAACAGAGAGGGAGACTGGAGCAGGATGACATGCCATGACAATCCGGCCCAGTGTGTACCAGCCAGCCAGCGCGGGCCAGCGTGGCCCACACAAAGGCTATCTGTCCCTGCAGGGCCTCTGTGAGTCAACCCCGCCGGCTGCTAATTTCATGACCTTCCCAGAAAACTGAGAGGACAAAAAGGGGGGAAAAGCTGTCTTTCACTCCTTTTCATGCTCTCTTTCATGCGCTCGCCTTCTGCTCTCTCTCTCTCTCTCTCTCTCTCTCTCTCATGCTTGCGCCGCCACGGTGAGATCGAGAAATCCCCCTCCAGGCGAAATTGACTTCACACAAGTACTTCCACGCCTGGTGACTGACATGAGCTCTCTAAAAATATCTCCTTCACCGAGCGATGGATTGCTTTTGAGCTGCATCTCCTGTCAGAACACACTCGAACGGAGGGGTGAGATGGAGGGAGGGAGCGAGGGAGGGACAGAGGGATGGAGGGAGTGGGAGGAGGAATGAAGGAACTGACAGCGGTGGGAAAACAGAGCACACTCTGAACATGGAGTTATCAAGCAGGGGTTGAGACACGGGATCAGACAAGCCGGAGGCTGCCTTGCACTGACGTGCTTGCACACACACACACACACACACACAAAGCTCTGATCGAAACACCACATATACAGTCAAACTAGAGAATCATCGACAAAGGCTTATGTTTGAGAAGCAATTTTCATTTGAAAATGCTGGGTACTTTACAATGGCCCAAAATAACACGCTTAAAAATAAAGATTTTTTAATTAAAAAAAAAAAATGAACGTGAAGATCCTTTTAAAGGCTTTTTTTTCCAAAGAAGAATTTATTGGAAGGTTATTCTGGGTAACCTTGAGCTTTTGCATTCATGTGGATGACCTGCAGTACCTACATACACATTGTTCCAGGCCAAACTGACAAATGGAGGCCTGAAAGGATCTGCTGTTAATGTCTTGGTGCCAGATACTACAGCCTACCTATAGAGGTAGAGTTGTAATGGCAGCATAAGAGACCAACACAACACTTCCCAGCGAGTTGTGGTTTAATGGTGCAATACTGGTTTATTCTAACCATGTAATGCAATGGTGAAATTACTAAAAAAATGTGATCTCTCTGATTGCATCAACTGGCGCAGCATCACACTCCTATCTATCTCTGGCAAAGTGTTTTGCACTAACCTACTCAACAGATTGCGTACGGCAGTGGATGCTGTACTTCGAGAAGAACAGGCTGGATTCCAGAAAAAAATGCTCCTGCACAGAACACATAGTTACATTACGAAACATAATCGAATATCACAGACCACTATGCCTGATTTTCCTAGATTTTAAAAAGGCGTTCGACAGCATGCACAGGGAATCCTTATGAGACATGATATACAGCATGGCTATACAGCATTCCTCAGAACTACATCAAATTACTTAAGAAAGCTCCCATTGTTGTATCAGAATGGATAACAACTGGAGTGCGACAGGCAGGCATCCTATCCCCTCTTCTATTTCTTATAGTCATAAACTACATAAACTAATCAACACAAGGACCAGGTTCTGGTATACCATGGAGCAACCAAACATGACTGAGGGAACAAAACTTTGCAGACAACATCGTTTTATTGGCTGAGAATTAAGACGACCTGATTTTGATCAAAATGCAGTGAACATTGGATTCGGCATCGAAAAAACAAACGCCAGCAAGACACTGACTGTCCAGATCAACCAGACTGGCATCGAAACAGTGGACCACTTCACTTATCTGGGCAACACCACAGCTAGCATCAACTGCAGGATTGGAAAAGCAGCGCCAGTTTATTAAAGAATGTGCCAAGTGTGGTCCACTACTATCTCCATTCACATGAAACTGCGGCTCTACAGCACTGTTGTCCTACTGACAGCCCTATACGCCAGTAAAACATGGAAAAGCACGGCAAAAATATAACACCTTTCACCAGAGATGCCTCCGGTAGATCCTGTGAATAAATTAGGTGAGATCACATTACAAATGAAGAAGTGCTGAGAAGGGTAAGCACGCATCCGCTGTCTGAAACCGTAACCGAACAGTGAATGAAACTGGCTGGACACATACTACGTCTCCCCGAAAACTGTCACTCGAAGACCACCAGGAGGAAAACGGAACCAGGGGCAGCCAAAACTCACCTGGCGTAGAACATTCCAGTATGACCTGAAACACATAAACGTCGCTTGGTATGATTCAGGGAGAGTTTCAGTCGATCATGAGGGATGGTGTCAACTTGCTTCCCAATGTGTTGCTTAGTAAAGTAATGCAATACACACAGCTGAATGCCTGAATCACTAAATTACACTTCTGCATCTGTGTGACTGCGAGCATGTTTGTGCACATATGTTCCTTAGGTATTTGCCAATATATAGATTTATAAGTGTAATGTGAATTTGTTCACTAGAGTGCAATGCCTGAGTCAGAATACAAAAATAGTTTTGTATTGTGAAACTGGGTATAGTATACGGTGCACAATGTCAGTTTGATTTCAGACTACTTCTGGTTCAGGATGAGTATTGCTTGGATTTCAGGGCACCCCCAATGCTGCCGAGGAGCCAGTCTGCTCCATGGATTGGAGAATTTGGAGGGATGCAGGCCAACACCAGCTTCACTAATTCAAGTAGACCTTCTGATCTTCACAAAAGTCTAAAACAGCCTTTAGTCTTTAATACTAATGCAACAAGCTTCAAATGTAATTTTTAATCACTATAAGTATTTGCTTTTATTGTAGATGTCACAGCAAATGCTTCTATTTTACACGTACAAGTATTACTGTAAAATACTAGCATTGGTACCAGGATTACTAACCTTGCTGTTATTAGATCAAAAACCCTCCATCCATATCCTTAACACACACACGCACACACACACACACTTTTTTAAGTGCTCACACACTGATTATCTCACTCAATACCCCCCAACACACTTCCTGAAGAATCACAGGGCCAACTCAATTAGCACTCACATCTGGCTCTGCTTTCCACCTCCTCTCCACAGAGCCAATATGACGTTCTCCTATGGTCCGATAGATGCGTCATTGATCTGCAACGATACACCCCGGTGCCCGAATTAAAACCTCAAGCATGCGAAGCCTCCAGATATAGATGTACACGTGGAGTTTGCTCTTAGGGAGCATTATACTCATATTTCTATGCTCTTTAAATGCACAAGACAGAAAGCAATTAGCCAAATCAACAGAGATTAATGCCTGCATGTGTGAGGCAAAGACCATTAGTCTTCTTTGCCAAAGAAGATTAAAAATGGACTTTCTTTTTAATTCTCTAATTATAAGCCTGCTGTATGTTAATGTATCTCCAACAAGCCTGCGGTTCCCCGCCAATTAGCATAAGCAGCACTGATGGCAAGCTAAAAACAAATAGAATATTTAAGTTGGTGTTAATGGGATAAAGTCATGTAAAATTCCCTTTAACTGCTGTGAAATATGTGAGCTACACGGCCGCTCTTTCATTTGCCACTGTTTGAATGTTTTACCCTTGCTTTGCCCTGGATCTTGTTTGTCCATTAGAGACCCATATACACCAAACAGCCTGCAGTAATCTTTCATAGCTGGCTGCGAGCCAACCTCATTTAACATATGGCTTGATAGGCTGTGGATTTAACTCTGGCACAAAGTACGAGGACTCTCTAGATACACAATATGTCCAAGGGTTCGTAGACACCAGCATATGCAGCATTTCTTCAAAAAATATTAATCACTAATGTGTGTCCCCTTTTGCTGTGGCATCAGCCTCTACTCTTCGGGGAAGGACTTCCACGAAAGCTTGGGACATTACTGTGAGGATTTGATTGTATTCAGCTGTGAAAGTAGTAGTGGGGTCAGGTAATAATGTTAGATGATTACTCCTGGGACTCATGCAACACGGCAAGTCATCTTAAACATATTGAATGGAGCTCCATCACACTACAAAAAAAGCTCTGCTCTTCCACAGCCCAAAGCCAGTCTTTATATCCCACAAGCCAATGCTTGGTATTTAAGATAAGAGAGAAGATAAAATAACCCTTTATTAGTCCCACAAATGGGAAATTTGCGTTGCTGTGATAGAAAGTGGACAATACAACATTACAAAGTTACAAAGTGAAGGGCAGCAAAAACCAACAGAATAAAAACTATACAACAGTATAATAGAAAAAGCACACTATACATATAATATGTAAAAAATATGGATAAATATGGACATGTGAGGGTATGTACATATATGTTGTATATAAACCTCTATAAATATAAATGTGTGCATATGTACATTGGCCATGGTGATCTTAAACTGACATTTGGCTGCTTTTCTATGGAGTTTGTATAATAACACAGGTCAACAGGTCAAAATCATCAGAGATCAGTTTATGTGGGTTTTTTTTGGTGTTTTCATGCTGATCTCAGATCTGTGTGTAGTGTTTCCTGCAGGTACAGTGTTTGTGATGAAGCTAGTTCTATA
>JBBPDH010000037.1:16164693-16177290 GCA_037974565.1 Clupeocharax schoutedeni
GTGCGGCCCTGTATAGGCTTGTGCAGTGTTTTGCCCTGTGTAAATAAACTCCCCGCTGGTTTCCTCACAGACGTGGCGTCCGTCCCTTCATCCTCCTCCCAGCATCCCTGACATCCTCACATAAGAAAGTAGCTATTAGCTATTAGCTATTGATACAGCAACAAGGGAAATGGAAATACCCAACTGAACCCTAAAGTTAATAATACAGACAGGTGCATGTCTGTGTGCTGGCTGGTGGTCCGATTAAAACCACTTTTTGAAATTGTTTTCTTTTGTTTCCTACCAGTGTAATTTCCACCATAAAGAATGTTATCAAATCAACAACTCTGAGTTATTGGGAACTGGGAGTTTTTGTAGTTTTCTTGTGATCTCCTGTTGTTACTTTTTGAAACCTGGCACAGGAAGATGGCAGCCCAACAGTACCAAGAAAACCAGCTGGTCATAACGAAACCGACATGCTTCATAAGTGGAACTCTTGCTGACTTCATAAATGAATCATCGACCGTCTCATTTTTTAACCACAATAAAAAAAAATGGTAATAAAGACATTTTAACCAAAGCAATCTGATCATCGCTAACAATTCAGCACAGTCTGGAATGGAAGCTTCTGTCTGTTTTTCCCCCAAATCAGCTGTCAATATCTCTCCACCGAGACAATATACATCTGAATCAGATACATGTGGAAATATAACACTTACTCCTACTGTATTTGTCTTCATGAACGAAAGCATGCTATCATTCTCTTTCTATTTCTTTCTGTGATGCAGGCATCAATGTGTTAGTGTGTGTGTGCGTGTGTGTGTGTGTGTGTGTGTGTTCTTTGACACTGACGCTTGGGCTGACTGTCAGAATAGATGGGCACTCTGGGAAAAACAATGGCACGCTTCTCCACTTCATCCCTCAACGTGGCAATCAGTGAAGCCTGAAGTCTTTCTGTCAGGTTGAGGGTTCTCAATCTGACACTGTGCACTCAGCCACCCCCCCCCACACACACACATAGGAGACTGTACTGTCCATCATATACATAGGCTGTTTGTGAATCCTAAGGACTTGACATTTAGCCCCATGACTTCATACTGACACACTTTGACAGGCTTTGCTGAAAGTCATTCATGATAATATTTTCGAAACGTAATGTCCAAAATGTAGACGACTCTCGTAATTGTGTTCAGGGGTTTCAGCCACGCCCATTTCCAAAATCAAAGCACATAGCCATGTAGTCTCGAAAGACAAGCACTAGCAGTGGAACGCTATGCCTAGGATGCCACCTTTGAAGCCAGCTCTGCTACAACTGCCCTGGCTGACTGTAAATGATAATATTGCGAACTGGAAGTGTCTAGTTGCGACAGCACCTCGACCATGAAGCGGTAAACCACGCAAACTCACAAAGCACTGCCGCTGAGTGCTGTAGCATGTAAAAAAAAATTGCATCACTCACTGCAGAGTTCCAAACTGCCTCTGGAAGCAACATTAGCACACAAACTGAGCACCAGGAGCCTTATTAAATGGGTTTCCATGGCTGAGCAGCTGCACACAGGCCTAAGATCATTATGGGTGGTGTGGTATACAGCATGACTGAAGAATCTCGGTTTGGCAGATACCAGGAGAACACCATCTACTAGAACACACAGTGCACTTTTTTGGTAGAAGAGGGACTAAGACCATTAGTTCCACTAAAGGGTAATGTTAATGCTAAAGCATGCAAGGAGTCTATTTGTTTACTTATTAAGATCCCCATTAGCTTCAGCCTTAACAACAGTTATTTTTCCAGGGAGTGCATATAATAACACAATAAAGATCACCATAATATAAAACAAAAACAGAAAAACAAACAAAAAAAAGTATAAAAGAAAGAAAAAACTATAATAAGACAGCATGGTACATCTAACACAATCACCTCATACATATATGGACACAATTATATGATAAATTATATAAGCACTCAAAAACAATGGAGTTTGGCCTTGATATGGAGCAGTGTTTATAGTTAAGCAACAAAAATTGGACTCTTATTAGAGGTAAAAACATTGTAAGTCAACATTCAGGCCATGTGTTAGAATTATATATAGCTAATTAGCTAGTAATTAGCTAATTAGCTTGTGATTCTGAACTTGGGCAACGCTACAGCCTTCCGTGGACGAGAGTCCAGAAGAGAATGTTTGGACTAGCTCTGGGTGGGTAGACCTTTTCACTGCAATACTAGCAAACCAAGCCTCTGTTAGCTTCGGTAGAAGAATTAGCAGGTAGCTCTCTCTTCCAGTTGCAGTGAACTGTCTAATTGCAGCTAGAAAGATTTCACAAATCTCAGAGAGAGCATGTGCTACAAAAATGAAAATGAAATTGTAGATGGTGTGTTGTAAAGGGGGGGTCTCTAATGAAGACCTTTTCTAAGAAAACGAAGAGCCAGGGTGTTGTGCTGGAGAACAAGTGCTGGCCTGAGAAGTGCAAAAAATGCCGACCCAAAACAAGCTGGTGGCGAACTCTGATAAATGAGCTGAAGGAGATGGACTGAACATGGAGTGAAGCAGAACACACAGACCAAAACAGGACCAGATGGGGGCAAATTGTCAACGCCTTTTGTGACTTTCGGCACGAAGAGGATTAGTATGTTGCGTAGGGCACCACATGTTCAGATCTTGTCCTGTGCTCACATACACCCCCCATTTCCACATCCCTCAAATCTCTTATATTACACAACCTCTCTCCTTCTACATCCTTCCATAGAGACACAAATTCTGACCTCTGCAAAACATTGTCACCCCTGAGATGTTTGGTCAGTCACTCTCTGTTTCTCCCCCACTCCCCTCAGGACAGTAAGCATGTCAAACCCAGATCCGAAAACACATTTTCAGCTCCAGTGAGCAATCGACTGTGAGGGTGCAGAGCTGCTTGTCCATGTGCCTCTCTCCCCTGGCCTTTCCTCTTCTCTCGGACAGGCCGATAAATCCATACCACCCTGTTACACGGCACTAACACACACCACAGCTTTTTACACACTTTTTTTTTTTTAACAGGAACGCTTTTTAGATATCCTTTTTAAAGGATGCCGAGTACATAACGGCTCTATCACTAATTACCTACAGAGACCTGTGATGGAGCAGCTAATTAATCACGGACTGCAAACATCTATATCTGTCTAAAAAACACTATTAAAAGAGTCTAAACAGCATAGCCAGAGCCTCGTTTGAAAGGTTGTACTTAATATGAGTCTCCACTACACCATGTACTCATGGTAACTCATTTATTAATCTAATGGTCAACGTCGATTTAAAATGTTTAAATAAGTGCTAAGATGATGCTGCACTGAGGGTCCCAAGCATCTGGATTCTTGTTTCAGATTGTTCCACACATTGACAATACTTTCAGAGCCAAAAGAAGTTAAGTTCTTCAAGAAACAGTGGAAGTTATTGAGAAAGGTTTACACCTTTATACCGCATTCATTACAAATGTAAAGCTTGGGTTTGCTTGCAAAGTGGGTATCAGCAAGACTAGATTGGATTAGCAACAAAAACACCTTTGATTTCTATCCACTTAGCAAACTAGCTAACTCCACAAACAGGCAGGCGCACCATTTAATACACAGATCCTAAAAAATCATATACAAGTATCCCATTCATTTGGATCCTTAGCTTTACTAATTAAATGACCACCACTCCAAGGGGTCAGTGTAGCATATACAGTATGAATGTCAAAGTTAATTAAAGTTAACATATTATGCAAAACTCATTGCAAAGTTATAATAGGTCTATGGGCTACAAAACATGTTCAGGACTATCACAAGAGATCTCACCAGCTTTTTTCAGTCCCTTTCAAAATGAGCCGTCTGGATTGCTCCCTTATTGTGATGTCACACTAAGGAAATTTGCATAGAACCACCATAGACGAAAGAAAGAAAGAAAGAAAGAAAGAAAGAAAGAAAGAAAAAATAAAGAAACACTTTCACTGGTGTTAAGGACATGGATTCTAATGTGTAAAATCCAGAATTTAAATGTGCAGCGTTAGCACGGAATGGGTGGAGCGTGGCCAGAAACAGGTTATTTGCATAAAAGGGACAGAGCCCTTAAACGGCTCATTTTGTGACTGAAACTGTCAATGATAAAGCTGGTGTGATCTCTTTATGTGAGAGAGATTTTGTGCTTCATGATCATGTTTAGCCCATAGACCTATTACAACTAAAGTGAGTTTTGCATTACATATCCCCTTTATAGTTGAACACATGAATTTAATTGACTTTGGTAGTCAATTAAACTATTATCACAACATATTCCTAATATGGCCTCAAAGGAGCCGGTGTGCAATGTTTGGCCAATGGTCTAAACGGTATATAATGGTCTAAACTGGATATGAATAAAGAAAGTAGGCAGGCAGGTTAAACATTTTATGTTATTTTATGTTATGTTATTATTCGGCTTCACGGTGGCTCAAGAGTTTAATGTTGTTATCTCATTGGGTAGGAGTTACTAAACTCAAGGATCAAACATCCTCATGAACCAACTTATGACTGGACCTTTGAATGCATTTAGCATTCTGTTTCGTTATACACACCTGATTCAAATGATCAGCACAGCCTTCAGAGCCTTAGAAAAGGATAATTTCTCCCAAACTGTGGTGCAGAATGAATGCAGACTGTCCCTTTGATATAGAGAGTCTTGCACAGAAAAGCCTACACTTGCCTGGCTGTATTCCATGTTTTCTGTGGCTCTTAATTTCTGTAAAAATCTCTTGACTTTGAGTGTCTCGAACAATCTCCATGATAAACAATGGTTTTACAGCCAGTGAGACATTTAAGAATACACAGAGGGACTGCTTGGGCCTCTTTTCCTTCAGCTGCTCTGGACTGTTTTCAGTTCTCTGACTCTCAGAGTTTTATATCTTACACTCTTGATATAAACTACATGCTGCTGGAGGGAGGGAAGGAAGCTTCTGTGCATGTTCTCTGCGACATGTAGCACCGCAAAAGGGAAGTAAGAATGGGCCATTAATGAGTAAGAGCTTCAAAGGCGATATTGGAAGTTACCAAATGAGTTCATTTAGAAGTGGAACTCAACAAAATGACTGGTAGGATCAAAATCCACATCATTAGAAGATCACTGCTTCCACTTAAGTGACATAGATAGAGTTTAATTTACATTTATTTACATTTACATTTATGGCATTTAGCTGACGCTCTTATCCAGAGCGATGTACATCAGTGCTTAAGAATTCCACGACTGTTTCTTACCTGAAAAACAGCATAAATCTGAGTTAACAATTTAACCAAGATACTGCAGTCAGAGCATCTATACATCTGTCCAAATAATAATACATCTATTTATACAATACAATAATACCTCTATTTATATAGATGTATTATTCATTTATATATTGAGAATCATTTTATATAGATTTTAGTGCCAGTCTGTTTGTCCGTTTTTAATCCCCAATCCTTTTCTTTTGGGTCTCAACCATTCTTTAGTCTTCATTTGAGCACCTGCTCCTCTAAATGTCTTGGCATAGCTCTGAGTGCCATGTGTCTTCATCTGAGGTAGAATAAGAGAAAGGTTAAAAGGTTTAAAATTGTACGTCACAAATCCTGTCACAAAATTACCTAGATATCACATAATCAAAATAAGATAAGATGGTGTATAATTTGTTTAATTTGTTTAATCGACAACAGAGAAATGCTTAAATGAGATTTTCGAATTTTACAGAAATGAAACGTGTTTCTGCTCCATCGGGTGAGAGCAACCATTACAGCAGAGGAAAGTTCTTAATGAAGATGCTACAATAGCGGCTGGCGATATGGAACGGTGACTTCAGACCTCATTAAATGGCCACTGTCCACAATGTGTGTCTCTGAATTGTTAGTGCTGCATCCATGTACATCAGAGGGATGTTAAAACTGCTCTGCCGAGAGGCAATAAAGGAGCGTATCCCTCCGTCACGCATGATGAGACACACTCTTATTTCCTGCCCCATGGCACATTCATGTGACATTGTCTTCATGCATTTGAGCATAACCGAAGCTCATGAAAACACTGATTAAGTCACATTTTCTTTGACCACATCCTGAAAAAAACTTTCAAAAAAGTGTCCACATTCCAGTTCCAAACCAAAGAAGCAATATTTGGTCTCCAAACATGTCTTGGCTGTAATTAGACTAAATGGAAAATGTATACATTAAATGTGGTCCCACGCCATTCCTTTAACATTTCAAGTCCAGGGTGTCTAAGTCATGCTAATATACGATAAGATAACCCTTTATTAGTACATTTGCATTGTCATGGCAGAAAGTGGACAGAAACAAAGAGCAGCAAAAGTTCTTTCAACCACCCAGGTTAGGAAGGAACTGATAACGTTGACTGATAACACTCTCTAGTCTCTGGCCTACAGTAAAGCATGTGTAAGACCGGTTACAAGAAGCAGTACCATAAGCACCAGCCTACTCGTTGTTTTCTCTGTTTCATTCTTTTGAGGACTGCCGCCTCCATGTTCCACTCTCCCTCGAAGCTGTGGAGAAGACGCTCATCTCAGAGAGGAAGTGGCTGCTGAGGTCAAGACTTTTCAGAAACAGAAAATGGCAGTACACAGGAAGTGCGTCACAGATTAGCCGGGCTGCAGTATGTCTCGGAACACCGCAGACTGACCGCATTTTAAAATTCGTATCTCTGACAGCGCTGGTGCACATGCTGCAGTGGAACACAAACAGACCACTCGCAGCTTCAGCTTCAACCACAGCCAGGAGGTACAGGTACCGAAACTTAGCCGTTAGCAAATTTATTGTTTGCCACACATATGGAGCAGAGTATCGCTTTGACAAAGCGCTCTCACGACTGCTCTCACCTGCACCTACATTGACACCTACACACCAAGCAACCCAACGGAATGGGTTCAACAGTGCAACTGTATTGATCAAGCTCTTCAGAAGTAGATGGAAGGGGGAAAAAGATTATGAACAAGAAGGAGAAAACGCATGTTTACATACAGCAGCAGGCAGATCAGCATGAAGGCGGATTACGGGAGACTTTTAATGGGTGTTTGTGAACACTCTTAACAGCTGCTAAAAACAGCACAATTATAGAGATGGAGACAGAGAGACACAGGGACAGAGAAAGGGAGAGAGAGAGGGATGTTTAGTAGTAATTAGTCTCTCATTCATTTGCATACTGAGCAGCAGACAGATGGAGCTTGAAGATGACCACAGATAATACACACATACGCACAAGCACGCACACAGATACACAAAGTGGATGCATAATTTTATGACTTCTACTTTTGCCCACAGTTGCACTATGAAGCTGTAACTAGCACTAAATGGAGATAAGGAGCTATGACAAAACTAGCACACATCAGCCACAGATATGCTGCCGAGCCAAAACACTGCTAACACAAAATTAGCGGACACTAAACCTAGCACACACTACCCATAGATACACTGCTAAGCTAGGGGGACCTAGCTTGTCTGTGTGCGTATGCCTGAGCACGTCCTCTTTTCCATGGACATGTCCTCTTTTTGAGACCTGGAAATGTCTGGCCAGGGTTATAGAAATGAGCTGCCTAAACATTTGTCAAGCGCGAGTGAAAGAGAATAGGAGTGTAGGACAGTAACTAGTTTATGAGAGACGCCCATGACGTGACGAATGTTTAGGCTGCTCAAAATTCCAGACAATTCTAAAACCCTGGCCAAGTTTTAAAGATCTCCAAGTCTCAAAAAGAGGACATGTCCATGAACAACTTGTCACCCTAGCTAAGCTAAAACTAGCACATGATATATATTGCCCAATACATGAACACACCACACCACACAGTGTGAACAGCACAAAATAGTTCTGTGTATTTAACCAATTGAAACAGCAGGCAGCCAGGAACAGTGCCTGGGGAGCAGTGTGTGGGGATGGTACCTCACTCAAGCATGCCTCAGTGGTGCCACTGGCTGTCCTGGGATTCTAACCCACAGTCTTCTGATTGCAGGGCCAAGTCCCCAACCACTAGGCTACCAGCTGTCTAGCACCCCTTATGAAAATTCACTATGGTTTCCTATGGTTTTTATGCAGTAACCATAGTTTTACTATGGTACCCCATTGTACTTTGGTACTACCCATAGTTTTACTATGGTTTATCCATAGCACTTCATGGTAGCTGTAGTACTACCATGGTTTACATATAAATATACCACTTCATAGTTACCCAAAAAACCATGAAAACCAAGGTTATTTAATCATAGTAAACCATGGTTAATTTTCGTAAGGGACACTATGCCTATATGCTGCAATGCTATAATACACAGCCAGTGTTACTATGCTAAAGTAGCCCTCATTGCTAAAGCTATGTCCATTGTGGCACTACTAGGTAGAACCGGCGCAAAAGTTGCCTATAGATATGCTGCCAAAAACAAGGTCATACTACTTAAGAAAAACAGTTGCACTGCTAAGCTAAACCTAGTACGTTTTGACAACAGCTATGGTTCTAAGATAAACCTAGCAGACGTCTCCTGTAACTACATTTCTAAGCTCAAGCTAAGCTAGGCTAAATCTAGTTCAATCTAGTTCATATTGCCAAACCGAAGGCACACATTGCGTTTCTCAGCGAAACCTCATTCACATTGCCCATAGTCGCTCTGGTAAGCTAAAACTACCCCACATTGCCATCATTTCCCCTACAGATGGGGGTCAAAACCATCTGCCCAGTTTAAATCTGCTGGATAAACTACATGGACTGCTTTCTAGCCTACATTTACAGTGCGGTCGGACATGGCTTAGGCTAATTTCTTTCTCCGCAACCACACAAAGATGTCAGAAAGACAGGCAGACAGCAGACTCCTGTAAATCTGGCTGAGTTTATCTGGAGGCCTGCAGTGAAGACAGTTCACTAATGAGCCACTGTGAGTGTGTGTGTATGTATGTGTGTATGTGTGTGTGTGTAGCTTCATTGCCCACGCAGCCAGAACAGAGCAGCACCTGTGGCTTAACTGGATCTAAAGAAGCTTAGGGCCTAACTCAAGGCCCACCCATGTAAGGAGTGCATGTTAGTCATATATATGTGTGTGTGTGTGTGTGTGTGTGCGTGTGTATGTGTGTGTGTGTTCTTGTCAGGGGCCTACAGCATCGCTGTGCACCAGGGTCTATGAAATAGGAGCCTTTAATGAGAGAGCAGTGAGTCAATGGAGCATCACAGAGACCACGTCAGGCTCAGTTTGTGTGTTTGTGAGAGAGTGTGTGTGCGTGCAGGCAAAACCACAGCTTTGCAGCAGGCTGTAATTCACTCACCACGAAACCGCTGTCGCTGTTGCTACTGCCTTTGCTGGCAGTTCCTGCACACACACACACACACACACACACACACACACACACATGCACATACACATACACCACACCACCAGGCCTCCCTGTTTGTTTATGCAGTGTCAAGAACCGGCTATTAAAAAAATGGAATCGCTTTCAAAAGAACGAAAGAAAGGAAGGGGAAAAAACCTCCAGTGCAGACGTTTGTCATGTTGGAGGGCTGTAATTGCACATCTCAAGTGATGTTTTATTTTTCCCGCTGACCTCTCAGGATAAACTAGAAAAGCCACTTAACACTGGGTTACAACTGCCAGAGTGAAAGAGCGAGACAGAGAGCGAGAGAGAGAGAGAGAGAAGCTGTTCTTTGAATGTAGCTCAAGTGTAAACAGTGTGTGGTGCATCTTAGAGTGCGTAATTGTCACATTCATGTCTCAGTTTAAAACCTGCACAAGCTGCCTTTTAATTTTTTGCTAGACTTCACCACTATGAAAAAGTAATGATTACTGTAAAAGGGCCCATTTCTTTGGGGGGGAAAAATGGTAAAATAACAGGTAGGAGATACAACTATTCAGTCCATATAGTCCAGTTCAACTAGAAGGACTTTAAAGGCTCTCATTTTCAGTCCAGAACCAGTTTCAGATTAATGACCTACATAGGAATCATTCAAGCAGAACAAAGCACATCTCACTAAACAGGTGCAGATTCCAGATGATCAGGCGGTGATCAGTATACTGGTGGTGCTGAATGCTGATTGATTGCAACTCTTAACATTTAATCTGCTCAGCATGCTGAAGACAGACAGAGAATAGTATTTTAGAACCAACAAGGTGATTTAAAGCAAAATATAAAGAAATTAAAAGTGGTTCAAAACATTCGCAACTTGCTGTATATAAAATGAGGACACAACCTCTGGACAGCTGCATTGCAGATATGTTCTTTTTGGACAATGTTAAGCTATTGGTCTTAAAGGTGCAGTAATAAACACAGTATGTTTAATTTGGAGCTGGGGCTGTAAAATAGTCATGTAATAATTAACTCTGACCTTTTCTGCTTAAGAAAATCCACAGGTTTCATAAATGGAACTTATAGGAAAAAAACAGAAGAAAATCAGGTTATGGGCCCTTTAATTTGGACAGATTTAAAGGGCACAGGAGTGTACGGAAGGCAGTTAAGTGCGGTAAAGCTCTGAGCTCATCAGCGTCAGTCCCTCAGAGGCCGACACCTTCGCAACCAGCAGCACAGCTGCCTTCTGACTGACACCAATTAGGTTTAGACACAGAGGGAGTTCTTTCCTAAGCTCTCTCCCTATTACTCCCTATCTCACTCTCTCCTGCTCTGTGTCTTTGAAGATGTCTATATTTTCAGTCGGTCTTCCTGTCTGCCTCCATGCCCTCTATATCTTTTAGTCACCTCTGTTCTCTCCCTCTCTCTCTCTCTCTCTCTCTCTCTCTCTTTCTCTTTCTCTATCTCTCTCTCTCTTTCTTCCTCAACATATCTCCATTTTCAATCTGACTGCCTCCTGTCTCAATCATCTCTCTACCTTCCATATCTATTCTCTCTCTCTCTCTCTCTCGCTCTCTCTGTGATGTGTCAATCAAAAGCAGTAGACTTCCTACATATCTGTTTCAACATAGGAATTTGGGGAAAATATAAAAACTGGCATAGTTTATGGCTTTCAGCACCTCTCAAAAAACAAACAAATAAATAAATAAAGCCTGAGTAAAAGCCAGGGCTCCTATTCACCGTTAACACATCATAGCTGCTAGTGTACGAGGCATCATCGCTTACTTTTTCGATTATAATTAATCATGTCAGCCAAGCTGAAGATTCTTAACAAAAGGAATGCTATAACCACTCATGTCACCGTTGTGTCCATCTCTGAAAGAGAGGAAACCCACACCAGCAGGATTTCACACGTTTGCAGTTGTTTGAACAGCTCGGCAGACAGCTAACAGGCTAACTACTAATATTTAGATTTAGGCTTTACTGAAGGATTCACTTTACAAACACATACAATGTGAACTTCTCGAGTGTCTGTAATTAGCACTATATACTTCTACCAATACAAAACCTGATTAATTAAAAAGAATTGCTAGATTACTCATTTATTCATCAAATCTACAGTGAGTGTCTTAATGAAAACTGTTTTCTCTTTCAGCTGATCTATTTTCGGGCAGTAAATGTGTTGAGGTATATTCTACTCATATGGAAACAGATGCTTGAGTCGAGCAAATCCAGTCCATCACTTTCTGCAGGCCTCACTGTTGTAGTTTGTGGGAGACCATAGTTCAACCACTCATCAGTTCAAAACCCTCTACAATCCCCCGAAAATCCCCATGCAGCCTCAGGCCTGACCTTAAAAGACCTCTGTGCTCCTTCTTTCCCGTCCCGCCCTGTCCCATCTCGCCTCATCCCAAGCGTCTCTGCAGAAAGACAGGAAGATGGAGATCGGCGCAATAGAGACACGCTGCGCTACTTAGGGAGAAATTACGACTCTTGAAATCATCCCGGTTGTGGGATAATTACACACTTGGTAGGAGTGGTGGGAGTGCAGGCCAAGTCTGTGTGGTGTGTGTGTGTGTGTGTTTTTGTGGTCATGTGTCTGGTGGTGAGAAACACGGACATAAACAGAGTTAAAACCAGAAAAGACACAACAGAGAAGCCAAACCCTTCCATTCAGAGACTGCAGCCACCGGGGTAGCAGTATATATGATTGTGTTTGTGTGTGTGTGTGTGTGTGTGTGTGTGTGTGTGTGTTCACTGAAGTATGAGTGCAATTTTACACTGCAGTCATGCATTGCAGACAGGGTGTGTATGGAAGTTTGCATGCAAGCAATCACGTGCACGTGCACGTCTGTGTGTACAAACGTGTTTGAACTCAAAGGCAGTGTGTAAGCAATGCACTCATTAAAGGCTATGAGATGAGAGGCTCGCTGTAACTAAACATCTCTGTGCTAATTACTGCTCCCACACATACATAGTGACGTCAGCACTTTACGCAGCTCATAATGTCTCAGCACTGCGCAGGCTGTCATTGTACTTTTGGCTGTAATCACCAGGCCACTCCTGTCCAATAAGAACTCCTCTCCTTAGCATTTGTATAACTTTCATTATGCGCCAGTAAGCATAATTTTTGTCATAGAAACAAATAGAGAAAAGGAATCTTCTTTAGGGCTAGATGCTACAGGGAGTTCCGTTACAAGTATTTTGTATTGGAAGTTTTGTGAGACACTTCTGTGTGATATACATATAAATGGGATATTACAGGGAGTGCAGAATTATTAGGCAAGTTGTATTTTTGAGGAATAATTTTATTATTGAACAACAACCATGTTCT